>JAPXFY010002845.1:0-24686 GCA_030674185.1 Monoplex corrugatus
GACCGCTAATAGGGGGCAAAAAAGTAGAATAAAACCTGCTGCTGAAAGTGGTTGGCTAACATGGTTCCGATTTTCTTTTTAAAGTTTTTTCATCAGTAAATCTCAGTAGGTGAATATTAAAATCGCCCGGGGGGAAAGTGTAGTGTTTTGGGGTGTATTAAAAATATATTTTGACACTAGGGTTTAAATGAATTTAGGATCCATAGGTTTTCAGGCTCAGGGTATAATAATAATTATTTTATATTTGTGCATCAAAACGATTAATCGCATCTAATAAGATTTTGTTTAATAATATACAGTATGTAGTACAGTATGTGTGTGTACATATATTTGCGCATTAATATGCCTAACCACACACAACACCGCACACACATGTATAATTTATTTATGCTATATTATGCATTTAAATTTAGCAATAAAAACTTTTAGTTAGATTGATTAAAGGTGCAGTGGTAACATTTTTGACTATTTATTAACAGAAATGCAATATGAATCCATAACTATGTGTTCAGTTGTGTATAAAGAACTTCTTAAAATAAACCCGTTATGTTTTTATTACCTTAGAATTAGCATTTATATCTACATAAGGCGGGAATCCCCTTCTTGAAGGCCGCCATAATGCGTATATTTCTACCGTAGCCGACAGCGAACAAAACAGCGTTACAGAGCGCGTTTCTCACTACCTTGAAAGAGAAGCCGCAGAAAGCTATCTAAACACCGTGAGGTTTCCTTGTCGTGGTGTAAAATGTAGTTGGATTGTTTCATGTAACTTAATTCTTCACCCTCGCTGTGTTATGGTTTTGCTTGTGGGATAAATGTGCTGGTTAGTTCGGAGAAGTGATTATAGGCTACTCTTGTCATTGACCGTAAAAGAGTTACAGGAATCCCCAAACCCCGGATCTTGGAAGCATTTTAAGTCATGAGTTTCCGAAATCAGAGAAAAAGCTTTGTGTGTAATAAAGTGGTGTCTTTGGGATGCGGAGGCACCTTGCTGTTATTCAATCACTTTTGCCCCCCACCACCCTTTGGGCTCATGCGGACGCGTCGAGTTAAAAAAAGTCTTTAAACCTCAGCCACATAACAGCTATATTAGCCAGCTAAACTTTTATACCCTGTTAGAAAAAATCATAGTTGCAATTTCATTGTGGTTCTATCCCCGCTGATTAGGGTTTGCTTTGGGGAGAATGTGCTGGGTTACGTTTCGTGAGGCAATCAGCTGTTACTATTATTTACAACAACTGTGATGAGATTGTCGTGTGACAGCTCGACCAATATTATTATATTATGATTAAGACCCTTGATCCTCCCTGACTATGGCTTTGTAAACTTTATCCATGAGTGGTTTATAGAGCGGTAAGTCCCGCCCCTTCCCTAAACCCCGCTGGACCCTCTAGGTTAAAAAAAATCGTAAAATGAAAGTGAATGAGAGAAAATAATTATTTTCTAATCCGTTTGAATTTTGCAATGAATGTGAACTATTTGTCTGTAATTTTTTATATAATTTTTCGTGTAAAGAATGCTAAAATTTTTAGCGGGTGAATTTTCTCGGTTAACTTTGTGTGAGAGCACTTTGTGGACTACAACTCTTCGCTGCTTTTGATTACGTCCCAACAGCACACGGATCCCGCTAGAACAGCCTGTTTTGTTTGAAATGGTGACATTTGGTAAAAACACACAGGCATCCGATCTAATTCCTCAATTATCGCACCGGATTTGATTTTTTGGGAGGGAAAAATGTGTTTATGCGGTGACGTCACATATGCGGGTTAGTTTTCTCGAAGTCTATTCCCACAACTGCTACCAAAAGAATCATACAATAACGTCAAACTCGTTACATGTAAATTATATAAAAAATTCACAGACAACATTGTTCACATTCTGGACAATTCAAACGGGATCAGAAAATAATTATTTTCTCTAATTCAACTTGCATTAGGTTTTTTTTAACCAGGTTCCACTTGAGTTTTTCGGATGGGCGGGACTTACCACTCTAAATGGACTGTGGTACTCCCATGTTGGCTGTGGCTTGTTTTACTCTGGCTCACTACGACGTTTTTGTCCCGTTTTAGCTACCGTAGCTTCTTCGAAAGGGAGGGGTGAGCAAGGGCTGACCTTAGTGTAAACTCGCAAACGAACCGCTAATGTCGCCAAAAGCTACACACTGACCTTTAATTGTATTTAATCGAATTGACAGCAATTATTATTAATAATAATTCTTATTTTTTGCAATGCCTAACAGAACAGGCTCTTTGAAGGGGAAAAAATATTCAGATCTTGCTCTATTGTTTCAATAAGTTTAGCACTTTCTTTCCCTCAGGAACAACTTCCACTGGAGAGCGGGGATAAAATTACAACTTCATAAGACGGCCAGAGATGACAATACAAGTGTACAAAGCTGGACGGGGAGATTACACAGCATTGCTTTGAATAAAGCTGGAAGAGCGAACAAGAATTAGCCTTAAAGTTTTTGGTAAGAATCCGAGAGTGGAGTCTCACAGGAGTTAGAGGTTTGACAGCATTTGTCACGTTTTAAAATTCAGGCAGTGACAAAAAATAAATAAAAAAAGATTTCAGTTTTGGAAAAAAAGTGTAGTTGCATGACATATTGTTTTTACCTTAAAAACAGTCCATGCTGTTTCTTTCTTCGTGAAAGGTATTTTTATAGAGGTTTTTTTTTTTGTCTTTTGGAATTTCTATCAAACATTAAAGAAATTTTAACTTTCTTCTGTGGAACACAAGGGGATTTTATATCCTTCTACAAAAAGGGAAATAGCAAGGATGCGGCAGAGGTCTAAACATGACAATTCACTTAGAAGTAGTCGTAGATCATATTCCATGTCTTTTAAAGTCAAAGAAAAGTTTGAGTTAGGGACAGACTGAAACAAGTTGTCCAAATCCATTCACACTTCTTATGTCCAAAAATATACAAAATAATTGCAGAACATGAAAAGCGGTTTCTATCATTGACTTCAAATTTGTTTTGAAGTCTTCACTGCCATTTTTGAATTACATTCTGCAAAAAAAATTCTTTGTGTTCCACAAAGAAAGTCTAGGTTTTCAAAATTAAACGAATATAGTTTTTGGTTCTAAACCTTTTAAAATGTGTCCTCTCGTGCAACCCCAAAAAACACATATTTGGAAAGCCGTCTACCACAGAAATGGACGAACGGGTGACGTTAACATGCGAGGCCCAGGAGACCCCACACCAGCATTACATGGAGCTTCGGCACCAGATTTCCAGGGGAGAGCAGGTAACACCAAAGCACAGGGATGGGGTTCCTCAGGGGTAGAAGTGTAGCATGTCATCATGGTCCAACAGAAGCAGTTCAATGATGGAGTCGTGGTGCCCGGGCCTCTTGGCTGTTTCATGCATACAATTCTTTTTGTCTGCAGGAGCACCAAAAGAGGATTTATCAGGTATGAATCAGAAGGTCAGGTAAGTAACGAGCCACTTAATCGTTTCTTAATTCCAATTTTTCCAAAAAATGGCTCTGATTTTCTACATTTTAAGACGTTTGAACGACCGTTTGGTTTTCGATTTGCTGAAGTTCCCAAACATGCGCTATCTGCAGTTGTTGATTTGTGAAAAAGAGTTGCATGGTGGGGAAATTGCAAACATGCAGCGTCCAGACAGGAAAAGTGATGATGGATGGCTCTAAATATTGCCTTACATTTGCTCCGTTCCAAACCAGTGTAATGGCACAGAGGCTGCTTTGTGTTTTTTTTTTGGCAGCATACAGTAGGCCCCTCCCGAGTAGGCATTCCAAACGCTAGGTTGAATTAGCTGTTGCCTAAATACCTTGATTTAACCTGATTCTGGGGCAGCACAGCATTTTTCTTTGCAGAGAAGGCAATACCCGAAATATTGAATGAGCTCAGATTGCAAACCCCAAAAATTGTGGAAAAAGGTTAATTATAATTTTTTTCAAATATTATACAGTTTGTTTTTAAAGACCTCTTACTTACAAAAGATCAAGGCAAATTTGATTTCTTGTCATGCCCATGAAACAACAAAACATTTTTTTTATTCAATATTTTGTTTGTCTTTTTTATAGTTATCAACATGCTAATGTAAAGCTAACGAAAATCAATGGGAAGTATATTTGTGTGCAAGGATAGATGGTAGATAGACCTTCATATAATTACTTAGAGCGTGTTATTTTATTATTATTTACCATTTAACGTTTAGGCTTCATTTATTTTTTTTCAAATTTTCGTTTCTTCGTTTTGTTTATTTTTAGTAGGCAATTTAAGTCTTTAACTTTAACTTATTTTAATTTGTATTAGTTTTGTTTTTTAATATTTGTATTTTACTTCGCTTAATTTTTTTTATTTTGAGTCAGCCCACTAGATTTTGGAACGGAGTCACTGCCCTATCCATGGAGGAAATACAAAATAAGGATTTCTTTAAGCCTCAAAAATAAGCTTGATTTCGGTCTTGCCGAAGTCCCGTATCAAGGGTTCCTGAGGGACCATTTTTTTATATTAAGCTCTTTGTTGGGACCGCTTTGTCATTTCCTGGTCGTCTTTCCATCTTGCTCATCTCATGTGGGTGTTGGGTTGTCACATTGCCAGCATCTCTTCACGGCCTGTGGATCACCATTTTTTTTTCATGGTTACAAAAATGTTAGCAGGTTTTTGGCTGTATAAATTTTATTTTAGCTCAAGTATGACCCTTCTCTGTTGTTGTCTTTCATCAAATAAATCAGAATGATTTACTTTTTTAATAAAATTCCTGGTTTTATTGCAAGATTATCAGTGTTTATTTATTTCAGGGGTTAAAAAAATGCATTAAAATGGAAAATGCCCTGTTTTTAAAATATGTAGTTAGTTTGGTATATTGCTTTTTTTTTGTCCATCATGAAAAGATTAATTAATAATGAAATGCCTAAAGGTTGAGTTGATTAAATTTAAGTACAACAAACAGTGTGTACGTATAAAAAATAAAAATAATATTCTATTGATTTTCTTTCATGAAATCAATATCATATTATCTATGATTATGAATGATGTTGAATCCTTCAAGAAAATATTAATCAATTACCAAATAGCTTCAGGTTTTATGCGGTTTGCATTTAAACTAAACAGTGTATTAAATGGAACTAAGTAACTTTTTTTACCTTAACTGAACACTTTGGAGTCATTGTAAGTTTTAGTACTGATTTGTGTTGAAGTGGTCGTCTCGCCCCCCCCCCCCTTGGTATGAGCGGAAAAAAACGCCACTTGCAACTTTGAGCCGGCGACCCGTAAACATGTGGTGTTCGAGGCGCAATACAATAAGCTGCCATAGTTACAGGGCGCGCGAGCTCTTAAAGGGGCCACACCTTATTTCCACTCTTTAAGCTTTCATCTTACTGAACAGGTACCGGGTACAGGAAGGAGGGGATCGGGGCCGTGAGTGCAGAGACATCTCTGCTGCGGATATTTAGACGTACAAGTATCCCACAGCGACTTAGGGGTCACTGTTTGACAAAACAAAATCCTGCATAGTGTGCTTTAAATACACAATAAAAATTTTGGGGTGAAATCAAATCCCACCTACACTCATTATTTTCCTGTTGCAAATCATATCGCTCAAAAGTCAATTACTGAAGTTAAATGCGAATACTGTTTTATTTGACTTACCTAGGGCAGCCTGGAAAAAGACAATCAACAGTTAATGTTTCTAATAGTACTTGTGAAAAGCAAATTGCCTTAACACTGCTAATTATTTTTGAAGTGTCACTTTGCTGTTTCAGCTGTGTTATAACAGAACATCACATTGCTTGAAGTGGGACTTTTTAATTTTTTGGGTGCAAAACCTTTTTTTTCTCGCAAAACACTATTTTACTGGGTGCTTGATGGCGATTCCTTTTTAATAACTCAATGTCTGCTAAATTTTCTTTGCTCGCGGAGTGGAGAACGGTTTATTGAAAATATTTCGGACCTTTAGATCTTCTTACCTGATGATGCGTTTCAGCTTCTCCGTGCCCTCTTATAACAGATGTGTGTATTATTCCTGTGTGTGTATTGCATTGAAACATTTCATGTCTTGGCTTTTGTCGTTTTAAAATGAATGTTTTTTCCCTCAAAAGACCCGTCATATCTTACTTCTGATTGTAATAGTTGGGTCAATAAAAAATGATTGAGGATGTCATAATTGCAGTCTTGGGACACTTACCAAGGTGCCTGACAAATGGGGGTCATAAAATGGCAGGGTAGAAGCGCCGCAAGGCGATAAAGAATTGGCCACGGACCACAGCTTATCACAATCCGGTTTGAAAGGACAAGAGGAGAATTCAACCTCTGAATAAGAGCCAATACATCAGCCACTTTTCTCTGCTTTTCTCATTGTGGATCCCTTTTGGGTCTCCTTTGAGAATTGAAGGAATTAAAGGGATGGGAACCAAAAATGAAATTCTGTTCTTTTACTTCCCCTGTGTTTTGACAAACCTGTAATGCCTTTTTATTTTACTGTTTGGGTATTTAAGCGACTGTTCAAGCTGCTGCTTTAACACTGCAAATAATTTTTTTTCTTATTAAAACCTTTTTTTGTAATTTAAAGGAGTTTTTATTTTTAAAAAAAAACTTTTGCTGTAATTTACCCACCCCCATGCCCTCCAAGATGCCCACTCTTTCTTTCTTCAACGTACGTATGTAACTTTGGCCACCAGGGGTCCTCAATAAAAAATAATAGCAAAAGACTATTCTGGAGGTCGTGAAAGAGGTGTGTCATGGATTGTTTGTTGTCGAGAGAGAGAGAGAGAGAGAGAGAGAGGGAGTCGGCGCCGAACCAGCTATACGTTTCTTGGGCACGCGCGACTGTCATTCCCCAGCCATCTGCACTCCACAATACAGTTCACTGACGGGTAATGTTTGTTATTTTTATTATATCTCTATTCTTGTTCGTTTAGTTACGGCTATTAACTTTTGTAATGCCATTGTAATGAAACGCGCGCCTGCGTCCCCACATTCCCACTCATTCTAACGTTAGTGTTTTTAAAATCACGTTTTTCAAACGGAGAGATAAAGAATTATAGGGTATTGAATCTTTATTCCATCAGTAGTATTAATAGATTTAAAAAACCGGTCACCTTTCGTTAATTAATTTATTTACGTTTATTTCATGATATTGAAAAAAGGTGAATGTATGAAGCTACTTTCTGCAGCTATATCTCAACAAATGTGAATTTAATTTTATTATGTCATGAAGCTAGTCCGTCTGCCGTTTTAAACAGCATCCGTTTCACAACTATAAGTTGGATAGATATAGTTAGCTGAATGGGTGCTTACTTGTTTATTAGAAGCAAGCGAGATCGGCATCTCTCTGTAGTTTCCCGTTGTCACGAGCCGTGGAAATGCAACTCCAATGTTAACGCGAGTATGTCTTTTCTCCTGTCCCCAAACCCTTCTGAGTCATTCTTCCCGTGCGTTTCCCCGTTCCCCCCGGATCGCCTCCAGCAGCAGAACGTGCAGGCAAAGCATAATCATGGTCCTTTTGTACCAACTATTGACTCTTTGTTTCTTTTATTTTAGTGACGTGCGCCGGTGTTTACATTTGCGTTTTGGGGTTTTTCGCCGGGATCCGCCGAAGTTTTAAAAAACTAGAGTCAAAGGTTATTGACGTCATAACGGGCGACGAAACGGAAATAAAGACAAAAGGCCCTGGTTTCAAAATAAAATATAAATTTCTCCGGATTTGAAAGTTGGGGGAAACTTTTGGGATAATGTTGTACACAACTAAAAGAAATATAAAAGAGATACGTTATTTTGCTATTTTGAAAGCCGAAAAGTTCCATTTGTGCCTTTCAGTCGAAAAGAACTCCATTATATGGAGAAAAATCCTGGAATGTTTTCATCAAAAACCTTAATTTCTTTTCGATGAAGAAAGAAAGACATGGACATCTTGGATGACATTGGGGGATAAATTATCAGCAAAAGTTTTACTATCCTTTAAAACACAAAATTTAACAACTTTGAGATGTATGTTAATTTTTTTTCGCCCAATGTTTTAAAAAAGGAAAATTAAACGAAATATTATTTTATGTATTGTATATGCTTATATCTTATATAATATATATTTTATTATTTTTATTAATTCACAATTTGCCCCCAATCTATTTTGTTTTATGTTTAAGGATTTGGTATTTTTAATAGAGAAGTTAGACTTTTGATCAAAAAGTGGCATGAACCTGAAAAAAATTAATCAGTTTCCTAAAAAAATAAACAAACAACAAGCGCATACTAATACAAAATATTTCTTTTAGCAGCAAATCAATTATTAGAATGAATTTCTGAAGGTCATATGACATGAAGGTGAAGACAGAGTAATGAGCGAAAATTCAGCTTTACCGTCACAATTATAAATTACATTTAAAAGAATTCAAAATTATTTTTAATTGTATAAATTTCACAATATTACAGTTTTTACTGTTTTTTTGTCAAATTTTTTTTCCCCCCTCTTCTTTCACTTTAAACATAACCAATTAAGACAGTCGTACATTGTTCCACAGCAGGAATAAAGAAAGTAATATAGGTTTTAATGTCTGATAAATAATCAGAAAATTTATTATTGGTGAACTGCCCTTAACAAATGAAGCCCAGTATAAAAGGTTGGTAAGATCACAGGCACAAGAGCATGTCATTCCTAAACCCCACAGACACCCCCAAAGGGGTGCATGTGTAGGGCAGCTCTTGTTTTCAGACAAAGCCTTTCAGTCCATTCCTCTGGTTGCCTCATTGATGCCTTTTTCCATTCTGCCAGTGACCCCACAGTGAGTGAAAAGTGACCTATTCCCTGGCTTGGTAAACCGCTTTTACTGGCAAATGTGGCTGATCTGATTAAACCGAGATATGGACACTGCCCTCTCATGGGGTTCAAATGGAGCCTAAGATTTTCACACGGCCTTTCGATATTTACTGTCTTGCAAGGGGAATAGATTAAGTAAATTTCTAGGTTAAATACAACTTTTGCGCTATTATCAGTCTGTGGCAGGAGGGGATAGTGCATTTCTGATGAAAGATTTTGAAAACTATTTAGAAATTTTTTAAGGGTTCACTAAAAAGAGTAGTCCATTTCTCTTGATCTGTTTTTAAAAAAATTAAAAAATTCATTGTTTTATGAAAATACAGTAACTCAAGAATCCAAGTTGCAAAAATGTCTCGTTTGAAATATCATTTGTTAGTCACGATTATATGGAGAAAGCAGAATGATGTTGTTATTTCTTTCTTTACAACAAAACACTAAGAGTAAATACAGCTGAAACTTTTTTTTGTTACTGGCTGCGCAGCGCTGTGCTTGCATGTCCCTCCCAAATAAATGAAGTGAGCATGTGGAGTGGAAGCAGGTTCCAAGATTTAGTAAGCGTTTTTTTCAAAGCTATTTTCTCTTGTCTAAAGAAACTCTGTTGCCACTCCACACAAGTTGGGGAGGTTAATTTGTAAACAAAACAAATGATTATATATATTTTTTTTTTGTAAAAAAAAACAAATGTATATTTTAAATTTTTTCAATCCTTCATATATCATCAATTCCAAAAGATTGGAATTACTATATATTAAATTATATATTTTTTTATAGTTTTCTTTATACGTCGTAAGAAAACTATAAAAAAAAAATTTTAAATTTATTATTCATGAATTCCAATTTATTGATACTTTACTTTTCACAAGTTTGGTGTCATAAGATTGATTAAAAAATTGTAAAACTTTTTTATTTAGCAAGGATCCATTAATTGGTCAAAATGACCAGTAAAGACATTTATATTGTAAAAGATTTCTATTTCAAATAAATGTGTTCTTTTGAACCTATTCATCATAAAACCTAAAATATATATTTTTCTGAAGCCCAGAGTAAGGCTGAGAATTCACTTTTGCTTTTTATCTCTATTATTTAGAAATTTTCTTGAGCAGCAAATCAGTATATTAGAATGATTTTGAAGGATATGTGACACTGAAGAGTAATGTGCTAATTTTTGATCAAATAAATCGCCTTGGCAAGAAGCAAAGAGACTTATTTAAAAATTTTTTACAAAAACTTAATGATTCTCTATTCCCCCCAAATGATGCCAAAAACACCATTTAATTTTAACAAGATTTTTGACATTTCAATCTGTTCTGAATGTTTTGTGCAGCATTATGATAAATTAATGTTTACCTAAAAACCTTTACTAAAATGATATGGACCCTTAAGAAAGAAATGAATTTTGACACAGGCATTGAAATGCCCTGTCCAAGTGTGCTCCAGACCCTTCACTCCATGCACAAAAACTTTTCCAAGTGTTCTTTTGAATTTTATAATTAAGCCTCATGCATTTGGAAATACCCTATGGGGACGCCGAAGACAAGTGATTTCCCCAATTAGCTCCGGTTTAATGGCGTTATTGGGGTTCATAAACTCTTGCTTGAATAAGTTGCCAGTTTAGTCTGCGGTGCTACCTGCAATTTTGTTCATTTAAGATATCAGAGCAGGGCCTAAGCGCGTGCACCTGATGTAATCAGAATATGTCAGTAATAAGTCAACATAATCTGAACATTTCTTTACATAAGCAGTTGTTCATTTTGTTCTGGTACTTTATCAACTTGAAAATTCGTTCAAGTTCGTCATTAGCCTAGGGCTTATTAATACTAAGATATTAACTTTTTAATTAGTAGGCAATTACACGGCGTTGCAGAAAAAAGGCATTGATATAACTGTTTTCCCATGCGGGTCTCCAGGGGGAAATAGTTAGCCAAATGAAAGCTCAAGGAGCAGATCAGCCTGCTGTCATCATAACAACCCTGCAAGGGTTTCGCTTTTTTTTGATGCTCTAGCAAAATGATTGCCTGTCAGTTCTTGGCTTTTTTTGTTGGCAAGCCAGTACAAGACGCATTGTTCTGCTCAAGTGCACTAAAGCTCTGTTCACAACGCCGTGACAGATCCCATTCATTTGCAATGGAGGGCGGGACTTCCGGCGACACAAGCGACAGTGACCTTGACGGAAGAATGTAGGCGTCTCAAACGACGTGAGTCATGTGATGAAAGTTCCGAAATTGTAACTTTTTGCTAATGATTAGAGAATTTTGCAAGTTTCAACCAATATGACAAAGATCAGTGACATAATAAGACGACCGTCATAATAAAATGATGCGTGAAAAACAAATTGCCAACCGTTTAAGCCCTATTGCAGGGGATTAGTATTACCTGGTGACCTCTAGTAATTTAAAAATTGCGGGTTTTTTTTTGAGATCTTAATCCCGGCGAATCGACCAGGTCTGAATTTGTAAAGTAAAAATTCCCCGCAAATTACCTACTATTTTCGCCGAACACCGAGGTCCTGTGATAATATTGGCCCCGTGCGAACGGCTCTCTGTGATTTGGCCGGATCGTATATCATTTTTCAAAGGTTTTTTTTTCATATGCCCTCTTTATCCATCTTTCGCGAATAATGGAGGCTGGTTTGGAGTGTTTTGATAGTATTTTGGGGCTTATTCATTCGCTTCACACAACTAACAATTTGCAGAAAGTGAAAGCTGAAGATCACGGAAGAGCAAAACAAAAAGAAGATAAATGGGATGAATTGGCTGTATAGCGCGTGCGGTAAGGAACTTAATTCTGTTTGGCTATGTATTATATATAATACAGCTAGACCTAACAAAAGAAATTTCCAAGCAATGCCTGACGCCATATCCGGGGAATCAGTAAATTTGATTTTAAAAATCACAGGCTTCGGTTATCCGTGCGAATGCGCCACACGAAATTCGATGTGGCGGGGTAATTTCTAAATCCACGAGGTCCCCGAAAATACTAATCCAGTGCGAATAGGGCTTTGGCTACGTCAACGTGATTGACCTTAGTGCTCAATTCCGGTTTATTGCTCAACGATTTCTTTTTTTTTTTTATATATATAGTGTTCACATTGTTGTTTTAAATGTGGCCAATATCAGTTCCAGTGTGAAACAATCATGGAAAAAAATTGGAAACCGTTTCAACTTAAAGCTCAATGAACTTAAAGGGATACTCCACTTTTTTTGGAAAAGGCTAATTTACAATCCCCCGAGTTAAACAGTTGATTTTACCATTTTCGAATCCATTCAGCCGTTTTCTGATATTTAGAAAATATCAGTAACCAGACGTTTCTGGTCCTTGACTTCCATGTATATATTTTTTCCACTAGGGAGTCAATGGGAAAAACTGTTGGTAACGATATTCTTAAAATGTAGAAAATCGGCTGAATGGATTGAAAATGGTAAAACCAATTTTTTTTTAACTCTGGGGAGTTGAAAATGAGCCTATTTCAAAAAAAAGTGGAGTATCCCTTTAAGAAAATCGATTAGCAACAATTAGCCAAGTCTGCTTAGGTTAACAATAATTGTGCCAAAAAACCAACAAGGAGATATAAAGTCAATCTTAGCACCTGTAACGTCGGGGGCAGGAAAGGACGTTTTAGCCGCCTGGATACAAAATCCTCTCCAAGCTGGTTTTCTCTCTAGCTTTATCCACAAGCCTCCCGACCACAGCCAATCAGTGGAAACCGGAGATGATGGTAACTAGTGTGAGCTGGTCACCATTAAGATTTACATTGAGGGAGAAAAGGGAACAACAAAAACAACAACAAACAACAAGACTTGCAACAATAAAAAACAATTACACCCTAGGTGTGAATGATTGAGCTTAATTAGTTGATTGATCGTCGTTAATCTGGTTAATAATTTAATGACAGCGCACTGGGGGTTTAGATCACAACACTCTTCAACAGCAGAAAAGCTATAATTCTTTTAAGTCTAATTCCTATTCAAATTAAAAATATTTAAGTTTCTATATCATAGTGATTGCATATTAATGTTTTGGCCATATGCAACTAGCAAGGCAGAGCGACAGCATTAGGGAACGCCCAGAAGTGTCTTTACAATAGTACCGAACAAGAGATGATGTCGCTTGTGGTGGAACCGGGCTAGACCATTTCAGGACGTTCGATTAGCGCTTTTTTCTATTGTTCTTTGTGTTTTGTTGGTGATTATCTCAATGTTTTCTAGCATGCAAGTGATTTTCCTGTCCATTTATCGTGTTACTAACTGTGCACGCTCAGCCCCACTGAAGTGACATGATCCACAGAGAATTCAGCCACTTTATAGGGAAAGGGCTGAAGTGTTTATCTGTGTTTTATTCAGTGTATCAGTGAAATTAATGGCCTGTTTTTCTGTAAATTGAAAAGGAAGTTATTACATACAGTACACCTTTTATTTGAATTGTTTGCTTTTTAAGTCACTATAAGCTCTGCAAAATCTCTTTTATTTATTTTCCAGTAAATATCTGATACCCTTAAAAAAAATCTATTTTCTTGAGAGGCAAAATTTAGATAGTAAGGTTGTTTAAACTCACTACTTTTGTTTTGGAAACCAAACAACCATTTTCTTGCCCATGGGGGTAATAAAAAACCCACCACCCTTTAATAAAATATCTTTTCTTAAAATAAAGGCTTATCTTGCAAGCTTTGCTTTTCAATTAAGTTTTTTTGTTTTTAGGGATGTTTAAATGTTTTTTTTCCCCTTCAAATTAAGACTTTCACAATTATTAAAGACTTTTTTCCCTATATGCCTTTTCAAAAGCAAAAGAATTTTTAATTTATTATTTTTGAAATATGTGTGTAGTCATTTCAATTAACCAGAGTAAATGACCGTCGTTTAAATGAATGGTGGTAAGCTAAAATAAAAAAAGAGCAAAACATTAAACTTTCAAATGCTGCTAATTTAATAAAAAAATAAAAAATGGAATTTGCATTCTTTGTAATATTGCTCTTTTTACCCATTGCTAATCTATCGTCTTTATGGGCTGCTTTTGTTGTCAAAACAGAGGATTCCTTCTAAAGGAATGTTTGCCTTTTTTTGTTTGGTTTTTTGTCTGTTTTTTGAGGCCTTTTTGGACTCGGCCGAACAGCACAAGGTAGAGATTCCATACCATGACTCCTAAACTAATTATGAAGATAGCCTCAACTCCATAAACCTTCTCTTTCCTATCCGATCAAATCTCAAAATCTCATCAGATCCATCAACTGAATTATGATGATGAGTTTTATTTCACCTGGATGAAATGAGTAGTTGTAGTTTTCACTTTCTATTCAGTGCATGCTCTTTTTTCATTCGTCTAATCAATTAAGTCATTGTTTTATTACATTTTCCATATAAGGCTGGCATTCTAAGGTTTCATATTTTTAAAAAAAAAAAAGAAAAAAGAAAGAAATTTATAATGTCTGATCTATTTCCTTTTCCCCCCCAAAGGTGTTATTTGTTTGATGGATTTTTCCTTTAAGTATTTTAATGTTGCCAAAAGCTTTTTGTTGTTGTTCACCGAACTTTTCCTTTTCCGCCCTGACAAAAATAGACATTGGGCGAACCACCCCACCAAGCTTTGCAGAAGGCTGGATGCATTATTAAAAAGACCTTTTGCTGAAAACTATGGCTCTAAAACTTTAATGATATAGCGTTCTCACATTGCAAATGAAAAATAGAGCTTTATTTAGAAGATAAAGGCAGTTGAATTGCTGATTGAAATGTTTAAAAGCTGTTGCCATAGAGATTCAAAAGAACAGGCCACGATCGACCCAGTAACACATAGTAACCAGAGCCAGTATGAAGCAGTCCCAAGGCACATGGGGGGCACGGTTTGGCCATTTGCCAAGCAGAAGGGAAAACTGTGGGAAAGAAGGCGGAAGTGGGCAGGAGGGGCTCAGCGCTCCCATTAGGGGGAATTCAATTAGCCCAGTCGCTCTGCTGGGTGGCTGTTGGTGGTTTTTTGGATGAAAAGGCCGCATTTGTAACGTATCATCCGGGGACAACACCGGCATAATTTTGTCCTGACACGACGCTTCTGTCGGTTCATTCATAGCAAAGTTTGGTGGAGGGGCAGCGCCTGACCAAAATGTAAGAGAGGGTTTTTTTTTTCAGTTCCAAGGGGGGGGGGAATACTAATTTTGGTGCTTGTGAAGTCTTCGAAACTTTAATGCTTTCCGTCCTCATTCCGTCTTGTGTATGTATGTGTTGGTGTGTGTGAGATTGTTTGAAAAGAAAGTGAGTTCATTCCAACCTTTCTGAGATTTGTTCATCCCAAGTATTCAGTTTAATGGACAGCAAATAGTTTTTCTCTTTACTGCACAAATTTTTAATAGCTGGAACAAATCACTACTATTTTTTCCAAAAATCATATATATTATATATAAAATACAACGTTTACAAGAAGTTTTGGGTCAGTAAGATTTATTTATTTATTGTTTGATTAATTGACAGAAAATCAATAAAATTGTCCTACAATATCAAAAAACAAAAACAATTCTAAAAAAAATATTTTTTTTTTTTATTTCTATTATTAAGGAAATGTTTCTTGTGCAGCAAATCAGGATTAGAATGATTTTGAAGGATCATGTGAACTGAAGACTAGGGAGTATGATGCGAAAAATTCAGCTTTGCCATCTCAGGAATAGATTTAGTTTTAAAAATATTAAAATAGAAATTTTTATTATTTGAAATCATATATCAGTCACAATATTACCATTTTACTGTATTTCTTTTAAAAAAATAAGGCATCCATGGTGAGAATAAGAGACCCGTACAAGCCTAAATGTTTGAACAGTGGTATATAATCTGACTTTTCCTTTTAGTAAACCTACATTTGTAAAATTTAAATTTTGTTTAGCAAAATTTTTTCTTTTTCTTTTTTCAAATCATCCCATGGGTAAGATTTGTCTCCTCCACAGGTGTATCCATGGTTCGAACCCCTGCTATATCAAATTGTGCAGTATTGAGGAAACTTTGGTTATAGATCCCACTCATCTTCATAAGATCCACAAGGTTAAGTGGAAACAGCAAGCTAAAAGAAAATGCGAGCGTGGCTTGTTAAGATCTTGCTTGTCTTTAAAATGAGCACTGGGACATTGTAAAATGGTCCAAGCCAGCTGAGATCATGTGACGTGCTTTTGTGAAAGTAAGAGCGCTAAAGAAATGGCTTCCCTACCTTATGGTCTGCATTATTTATGTTCCCCCTCACAACTTCTCTCCAATCTCACACATAAAAGCCTCTTATTTATGTCTGCCGTTTCACCAAACCTCCTTTTTTACCAGGTTTGCTTTTCTGATATGTTACATTCTTAATACTTAAAAATTATGATTTTCTTGAACGTTTATTATAAATTTATAATATAAAAAATAAATGGACTTGCAAACTATATAGGCATTTAGGAAGATAATAGCAAACCTGTTTTTAATTAAAGGAATATTCCATAACAAAAAATTTGTCATCATTTATTCATCTGACTTTTTTCATTCTTGGAAAACGAAATACTAGTTCTTTTTTCTGTAAAAATGACAGCCTGCATGACCAAAAGCTCAAAAAAAAAAAAATAAAGAAAAACCACCATAAAAGTACCCAAAAATTGTTCATTCGTTTTTCGTGACCTTTCAATCCTTCTGAAGCCATAAAACCACTTTTATGGTGCTTTTTTTGGAGTTTGCAGCCTGTGGTGCTGGAATAAAAAAAACCATGAGGTTTAGAAATGACGTTGGGAGGGTGAGTAACCGATAAGAATTTTTCTTTTTGAGGGAAAACTATTATTTTAATGGCTGTAGGAAAGGATGAATTCTTCTGAATTTTCCGTTTGTCCTGTTTCGGGGGTTTTCCTGATGGGTGAAGGTTTGGTCCGCAGTGACGCCCCGGTGTCTTCTCTCACCCGAAGTAGCTCATACACAGACGCCGGCGGGGGTATCTCTGCATGCCCGCAACGCCATCGGAGAAGACTTCGCAGCCGTGTATCTGGAATGCGCTGTGAGTCTATAGTATCTGTAGCCTCATTAGCTTCTATCACCACCATTTTGGATACCCACTGATATGCCTCAGAGGATATGTTTAATTCACACAGCCATGCGCTCGGATGCAGTCCAGAGGGCATAAGGCAATCAGGGAATGGTAGTTAATGTATCAAAACTACACCACCCCCAACATCAACACCCCCTCCCCCCACCACAGGCACGATGAACGAAAACAGCCTTAAAAACGCTGTGTCCTAACCAAGTGCTAGGTTTTGTGTGTCCCATTGAGTGCGAAAATTCTCATGACATCTAGGGATGTCAGTTTATTCATTAAAATGATTGATCGAATAATTGTTTTATCTTATAACCAAAAAAAACATTTGGAGAACTTTTAAATCATAAATTAAGGAATATTGGGATGCGATCATATTAAAAAATTTTTGTTTTTATGGCCATAACTAATGTGAAAAAGTATTACAAAATCAAAGAAAAAAGCAATACAATTGAAATCCAATATCGTCCAATATATATCCAATAGGAGTATAATACCAGTAAATAAATTATAAAAAATATTTATTATCGACCGATAACCTTATGTTTCAATATACTGTGCGTCCCTAATTAATTATATAAATGTATAAACTAATATTAGTTAATCCAATACATTTTTAAACCTATTTATGGCAAATGTCCTGTTGCCATTACGGCCTGGTTATTAAAATAATGGCATAAAAAATAAAATAAACCAGGCTGTTAGTGCAAGAAGTTTGGTCAATTTGTACAAACAGTACGGTATTTGTAATGAACCAAAAAAAAAGTTTTTGTTTTCTCAAATGAAATTGCCAGTAGACTTTAGTCAAGTTAAATACTACCGAAAGGCGAACTCCAACCAAAAATGCACTAATTTACTTGTTTCTTGATTCTATATTGCTTGCATCCAAAACCGAAGCACTCTCCTTCCCGAATTTATTAATGAATCAATAGGAAGGAAAGCATTACCTCCCTTTTCTTCTCTTGTGCTCCCCCATGGCCTTTTTATTGTTTTCGAATTAGCAGCGGCATATCTGGAAAATAAAAAAGCCTCCCTTTTCGAGTTTTGTGCATTTGACCAGCCGTGTATTGCTGTAATGGGATAATGACATCTGAACTTGATGAATGTGATAACAGTATCTCGCGGGCTGGCAGTTATTTCGCCACAGTGGTGAGGGAACCGGGCCCGACCGCATACGTCCGGGAGCCTGCAGCGGCCCCCAGCGTGCATTTCAGGGACAAGCTTGGAGGAGGGGACTTTTTAAAGCCAGTGAAGCGTGATTGGCTTTTATGTCTGCCCGAACAGATGTGTTCAACATCACAAAGCGCTGTGTTTTTAGCACTCGCCTCAGCTCATGTTTAAGCCATGGACATTTTGATCTTTTACCACCTTTCCTCAGAATTAAGGCTTCAAAGATAATGAGAAAGCAGGCTTTGTTTCCCTTACGGATGGAGAAGGGCGGGTAGGTAGATAATGGGGCCACTTACCAGCAGGTTTGTTTTTCATTTGTATAAATTTTCTTTGCCTTTCATCACAGACTCCCCAAAAATCTTGGGCCAGTAGCGTTACACGTGGGGAGGCAAAAACCCCGCCAATATCAGCTGGAAGTGCTGGCTCACCCCGCGATGTGCTATTCGGGGGAAACGGCCTCCAGTGCCTAACGCTAACCCTCCATACAAGATCTTCAACAGGCTTCCGCCAGTACCTGGAGGTACGGCCCACACAGACCCTTCCCTAAGAACAAACATTCCAAATACTGTCACAGAACCCGGGGGGAACTAACAAAATGGACAAAGAACATGGCTGGCTATTTTCACCCCTGAATCAAAAGAAAGATGGGTACGGTACATTATTTCGCCAAATTTTGTGTGCTTTTCATCACTGAATCATTCATCAAGATTTGTTAAAACACATTCACATCCCAAATAGTTATCAACCTTTTAGTCTTTGATGAAATCTCATTAATTCTAAGGAACTGAATGCATTTCAGGTTCACTTAAAATATTTCTTCAAAAAATAATGTTTTTTAATTTTTTTGTGTTTGCAATGTTTTACCTAGTTTATTTATTTTGGTTTTGGGGGTGAAATGTGACCTGAAAAGTTTTCTGAGCTTTATCCAGGAAGGGGTAGGGTTGCTGTAGGCCAATGCAGCCTATGTGTCTTATCAATATTTTGCACAGTGGCAAACGTCAGGAGTAAATACAAAATCTAATGGAACGACCTGGTAAAATGATGTTTTTAAAAAATAAATGATGAGATAGAGACAAAGGTAAGCATTCACTTATCTATCCCAGGTCAGTCCGGAGTCCAGAGCGACTTTGGCAACTAAAAACTGTATGCTCCAATGAGATCGGGACCGAATCCGGGGAGGTTCATATGATCCAGTGGTTGTTTCTCTGTATTGATCTCAAAATTACACAATATATCATTTACGCAGAGAATATTCATTGACATTGAGTGTTTGGGGCATTGAGTTTACAGTCCAGGTACTGTATTTTTGGAATTACCTCAATTCTAGACTTTGTTCAATAAAAGTGCAATACAATGCCAATTTTCCTTGTCTAAACTTTTGCTTGTCACAAACGGCACAATCAGCTGTATTACGGGCAAAAGTGATTAAAGTGCAGTTTTCCACTGCGTATTGTAAAGTGTCTCCCTGTGGTGAGATGTGCCCTCGGCCCGGCCATCACTCAAGTGGAACCGTACTCCAGCATGCTCAGGTGCTTTTCGAAGGCCCGTGTCCATGGGGAGTTCCTGTTCAAAGTACCGGCGAGTGGAGAGCCTTAGGCCGAGGGAAGTGGGTGCAGCGAGTCTAGAGGTGAAAGACGGTGGTTGTCACATGAATGAAGCATTTAGCCATCTTATTATAAGAATAACAACACTACTGTAGGTTTGTAGACTTTAATAGTGGATGATATGATGGTAAACAGCACTTTTAAAATAAGAGGCAGTATGTATTTTAAAAATTAAAGGCCCTTTTTGGAAACTATATTTAAAAATGATTAATTCAGAAATTTGGTATTAAAATCACATATCTAGGTTTCATTAACACACTATGTTAAAAAATTTAAATTAATTATTATTGCAAAGTGGAATTGTCGCAACCATTCTCAAGAAAAGATCATAAACTAAATTGTATTTTTTGGGTGCCAAACCTTGACATTATAACTGGATTGAGGGGAAAAATCTTTCTTGCTGTAATTAAAGTGTGCGTATTTATGCAATTATTTCAATAACTTGTTACAGAATCTGTTTTTAGAGTAATGAATTAGGGTTTTGCAGTAATGGGGTTTATTCATGAAAAAAACAGAAAATAAACTATTGAGAAAAAAATTTGGTAACACTTTATTTTACGTAGCTATGTTTCCCTCCAAATTGCAAATTTGGAAAATTGCATAAAACATTTTGTGAATAAGGCTGTGTTCTATTCTTGTGTTAAAGAAAACAAAATCATCACTTGTATGAAATTGGCGCAAAAAATCTTTAAAGAAATGAAATTGCTCAATCGTGGAAGCCCTTGTTGCTCTTTTTGGCATCTCAGACAAATAATGAAAAATAATAAACACTTTCTGTTATTTGCGGTGTTATGCTGGTGTTTTGAAACGCAAACAGTGAGACACCCTGGGAAGTAATTTTTACCAAATATTTTGATGACAGATGTGGCTCCGGCATTGCAGAAGATCAAACCAACATTCAACCCAATCCATTGTTGAGGCAAAAGTCACACAAGTTTTGTGTGCGCTTTGAAGGATTTATTTGGTAAATGGGTTTCCCGTCATAGTTCAAACATATCGAGTCTTTTTATTGGATAAAAAAATTCGCCTCAATTGAGTGCATACTTTTTTAATGCACATTTTTTAGAGTTTATGCCATTTTGTAATTTCCATTGAGATTTCTTTTATGCAATACCCAAAATGCGCATAAAAATGGTGGATGGAAACCTACTGTACTATGCCTCGTTGAATCTATACTTATAATAGTATAATAAATTATGATAATTAAAATAAGCCAAAACCCAAACCCTAATCCTAACCTTTACCCTACATGAGTTAATTAATTTCATCAGTCATTTTTTGCAGTTTATTACACGTAACAAGGACACTTGGGAAGGAAACAAATGGTTTTAAATACTTTTGTTAGAAAATAATTCTGCTCATGTTTCATAAATGTCCAGTAGAAAAAATGGACCATGCAATATATGGGGTAATTTATGTAATATAAGAGATAATCAACAAAAAAGAAAATTGTGATCAAATGTCACCCTTGTGCATTTTCAAACCTGGGGTTTTATTTTATTCTTTGTAACATAGAAGAAATATTTTGAAGAATTTAAATGTTTCTTTTATAATGAAAGCAATGATACAAAAACTATTTGGTAACAATAAAACTATTTTGGTAACTAAAAAAAATAATTCTCCCAAAAGAAAGTAAATTCATAAGGTTTGGAATGACATGGGTGGTAAATGAGGACAGACTTTTCATTCTTAAAAGAAATATTTTTTTTTAACCTCCAAGATATTTAATGTCGCACACTGATTACCATAACTTCAACTGTTTTTCCGCCATGTTCTTTGGCAAGGTTTGTGTTGCCCATTTATCTACATGCTGTTGTTTATGAATTAATGAATGGGTTTTTGATTAAATTGCATCTCGCGCTTCCCAGCAGGCCTGAATTCATCCAGTCACCGGCCAAAACCCCGAAAAATTACGAATCAAGATGTCTGCCATCAACGGCAAGGGCGAAGGCACAGCGCCCGTCATTGGTCTTCAAAACCGAGCAAGTCCGGAGTAACGCTTCCTCTCTCTCTCTCAGGAGCACAACAGCATGCAGCGTGGCTGACGGCCCACACACCTTATCAACCGCTGTTTTGGGAAGTCTTTGGCTACGCAGTTGCTAAAAAGTTACAGTCTTGTGCTCATGGGGCTAAAGACTAGGCCCAAGTTTAAGTATTTGAATATTAACTTTCGCCCCTTGAACAATCCTCATTTTACTGAATTACAAATCCAATCAAGCACACAGCATGAAAACTTTTGGCAATGCCTTCTTTTGTGCCTGCCTGCCCTCCCATAAGGACGTGTTGTGTAGAGCTCTTGATATGGCGATGGTCACCTTTACTTGTTCTTAGCTGATCTGAACTCTGTCGCTCCTTCAAGTAATTTTAGCCTCTCTGTGGCGTCTCTCTGAGTTTTTTAAGGACAAACCTTTTTAGGTGATACCGTGTGGTTTAATATATCTGCTCTTTTTGACAACCAAAAACCTTCCCACTTTTCTATCCATTGTTTTGCACCTTAGCAGTTTATTATTACAAGAGAACCAGGTGGTTTTTTAATATTTATGGCGAAGCTTAGGATGTACTATTAATGGAAGCTAAGAACTCTTAGCACATTTCTATTATTTTTGACTAAAATAAAATAAATTGGACTTGTTAAAAATAGCCAATTATGACTTCCGGTGGATAGAAATAAAGACCAGAGGTTAAAAAAATGTAAGAATTTTTAATTCAGTGCATTAGAACATTGGTTAATGGCCGTGATGCCAAATCTCGCATAAAATAATTTATGCTTGGGATTTTACTGCTGTAAGCCACTATGTGATATATATATAGTACTATATACTGGCCACACCTTACATAAATGATTTCATCATCAATAATTGATTATCTATTCGAATTTGACTGGTAGGAACATAACCTCTTCTCACTCAGGACATAAAATTCTGCTATCATTCCCCAAAGATCAATAAAAATCAACTAAAAACGCACACTACATGAATATTTCTGGTTTTGTGTTGATATTCTATCACATCCACCACCCACACATCTACCTCTTACTCTCCTGTGGTTGTTTGTGTTTTGGACTTCCAGAGATCCCGTGAAAATAATGCACTCAACACATTGTACACGGGGATTTATTTCCTGTCTACATGAAAAAACCCATTTGTGTGAGAGAGTAATGATCTAATTCAGGTAAGTATGAGTGATGAGAAAGTATTTTGTTTGATCTGTTACCCGGGCTTTACCCTTTGAACTTTCAGACTTTCTTTTTTTTCATCCGTCATTTTTATGTTTTTCCCCTATTTTGTTTCCATTTGTGTTTTGTTTTTTTTCTTCTTCATTTTTCTCACACGGAATCATTTTAGGTTATTCTTACAAAGTAAGTGTTTACCCTTTGATCAGTTTATATCATATTCATTTATTTTTTTAATTTTATTATTTGTTAATAGAATTTCTTGGGATGTAGGATTTTAAAGCCCCATGTAAACAAAAGAAAGTTGAGCGTTTTAAGTCCATCGTTGAGTAAATTAACATATACATTTTTGTCCAGTAAAAAACCCTTTTTAGAATGGAATGTCCCTCCCAATATCAAACAACATGACGTGTTGTAAACTAAAGGCATTAAAGAAAATGGGGCTCGTCATATTTTCATGGGGTCTTTAAGTTAATATGCAGTTGTTTCCTCATTTTGTTATCAAACTATATAAAAGTGAACATTTTCTTTTTTCATATGCTCCTAGATGGGATTTTTCATTTTCTACTGGGACAAAGGTTTTTGTTGTGCGCTGAATGATGCTCTTCTTTATTATTGTATTTATTAAAATAGAAACATAAAAAGATCCTTCTGAATGTAAATTAAAAAGAGTTAATTAATTATGGGGGGTTTTGTGGCTGAATTATGCCTCCCATGTCTTTACTCTAGGCAACCACGTAAATCCAATTATTAGTCACGGGTGAAGTATTTGAAGTTGATCAACTTTGAAAAATTTCTTAATGTCGTTATGTGTTAATGTATCGCATGCTTTGTCCAAAAAACTAATGCACGATCCCCCAGTATTATATGAATACTTCAGTTTTCCTCTTTTTTTATTGAAAATTTATTTGACACTTTTTAGGAGTGTTTTTTAAAATGCTTCCATCACGTTGCACTAAAGAATTTTAAAAAGTGATGACAATACCTCCAAATCATGTGCAAAAAGAGTGTTATAATTTAATAAGCAATGTTTTTTATAAAACAGGTGGTGCAATTCCTAAAGGACTTATCCTTAAAGGATTCACCCAAAAAAAAGTAAATTCTGTCATTATTTATCACCCTCGGTCGTTCCAAACTGTAAGATTTTTGTTCTCTTTGGAACACAAATGAAGATCTTTTTGAATTAAATCCAAAATTTTCCAAAAAGACGTATCACTTTATATGAACAGATTTAATTTTATTCACATTTAAAAAATTTATCAACGCCCAAAGTCGTTGTGAAAACGGAAGCTCATGCATGCCGCTTGCGGCAAGAACCAAGGGTTCATATTCGTGTTTCGCAACACGTTTGAGCTTCCCCAAAAGAACCAATGAGGTTTGTTCCGCGTGTCAAGAGGTTCGGTTGAGAATATATTTATATTTTCAACAAATAAAGGAGTTTTCTCCAGAAAATTTTACTAAATCATCAATTTCAGTGGATTAGTTTAGACCTTATTAACTTTTTTTAGCTGTCAATGGAGGGGACAGAAATCATCGCATTTTACAAAAAATTGAAGGAATATGAAGATGAACGAAAATTTATGGGTTTGGAACAAAGTGAAGGTGAGTAAATTTTCATTTTGGCTGAACTAACCCTTTTAGGGAACCCAAGCCAACTAGAGAACAGAATCCCATTTGGGAGTTGGGCCCTTGGAGTTGAGAAACCATCTAGAACAGCCATTAGCAATCACAAGAACAGGCAACCTCTGACACCAATAGGAACAAAAACAGCCACATACAGAACACCCTTTGTTGGTGTTTTTTTAAGCAAGACCACTACATTATCTTTAGAATATGTAAAAAAAAAAAAAAAAAACCTTTTTTTTAGCTTTTCAGTTGTTTAAATGCAACCATATGCTCAATCTTCAGAGGAAATCCGCTAGTGTTTTCTGTT
>JAPXFY010000284.1:0-17500 GCA_030674185.1 Monoplex corrugatus
TTTTTGTTGCTGCTGCTGCTGCTGCTGTAATTGTTGTTGTCGTTGTTGTTTTAGTGTGACGTTGCCCTAAATGAAAGACGTATATATACAGGCAGCAGGATTAAGATGTATTACAAACATCATCGCCCTGTTGTTGTTGTTGTTATTTTTGTAGCTGTTGTTGTTGTCATTGTTGTTAATATTTCTTGTTACTGTTGTTGTAGTGTGGTGTTGTCCTAAGTAAAATATAAAACGTATATACAGACAGTGAGGTTAAGATGTGATACAAACATCATCGCCCTGTTGTTGTTGTTGTTGTTGTTGTTGTTGCTGTTGCAGCTTCTGTTGTTGCTCTTCTTGTCGTTGTTGTTGTTGTTGTTGTTGTTGTTGCTCTTCTTGTCGTTGTTGTTGTTGTTGTTGCTCTTCTTGTCGTTGTTGTTGTTGCTCTTCTTGTCGTTGTTGTTCTTCATCTTCTTGTCGTTGTTGTTGTTGTCGTTGTTGTTGTTGTCGTTGTTGTTCTTCATCTTCTTGTCGTTGTTGTTGTTGTCGTTGTTGTCGTTGTTGTTGTTGTCGTTGTTGTTGTTGATCTTCTTGTTGTTGTTGTTGATGTTACTGTTGTTGTTGTTGCTCTTCTTGTCGTTGTTGTTGTTGCTCTTCTTGTCGTTGTTGTGGTTGTTGTTGCTCTTCTTGTCGTTGTTGTTGTTGTTCTTGTCGTAGTTGTTGCTCTTCTTGTCGTTGTTGTTGTTATTGCTGTTGTTGTTGATCTTCTTGTCGTTGTTGTTGTTCTTCTTGTCGTAGTTGTTGCTCTTCTTGTCGTTGTTGTGGTTGTTGTTGTTGTTATTCTTCTTGTCGTTGTTGTGGTTGTTGTTGTTGTTATTCTTCTTGTCGTTGTTGTGGTTGTTGTTGTTGTTATTCTTCTTGTCGTTGTTGTGGTTGTTGTTGTTGTTATTCTTCTTGTCGTTGTTGTGGTTGTTGTTGTTGTTATTCTTCTTGTCGTTGTTGTGGTTGTTGTTGTTGTTGTTATTCTTGTCGTTGTTGTGGTTGTTGCTGTTGTTATTCTTCTTGTCGTTGTTGTTCTTGTCGTAGTTGTTGTTGTTGTTGTTCTTGGTCTTCTTGTCGTTGTTGTTCTTGTCGTAGTTGTGGTTGTTGTTGTTCTTGGTCTTCTTGTCGTTGTTGTAGTTGTTGTTGTTGTTGTTGTTATTCTTGTCGTTGTTGTTCTTGTCGTAGTTGTTGTTGTTCTTGTCGTTGTTGTTGCTCTTCTTGTCGTTGTTGTGGTTGTTGTTGTTGTTGTTGTTGTTGGTCTTCTTGTCGTAGTTGTTGCTCTTCTTGTCGTTGTTGTCGTAGTTGTTGCTCTTCTTGTCGTTGTTGTTGTTGTTCTTGTCGTTGTTGTTGATCTTCTTGTCGTTGTTGTGGTTGTTGTTGTTGTTGGTCTTCTTGTCGTTGTTGTTCTTGTCGTTGTTGTTGCTCTTCTTGTCGTTGTTGTCGTAGTTGTTGCTCTTCTTGTCGTTGTTGTTGTTGTTCTTGTCGTTGTTGTTGATCTTCTTGTCGTTGTTGTGGTTGTTGTTGTTGTTGGTCTTCTTGTCGTTGTTGTTCTTGTCGTAGTTGTTGCTCTTCTTGTCGTTGTTGTCGTAGTTGTTGCTCTTCTTGTCGTTGTTGTTGTTGTTCTTGTCGTTGTTGTTGATCTTCTTGTCGTTGTTGTGGTTGTTGTTGTTGTTGGTCTTCTTGTCGTTGTTGTTCTTGTCGTTGTTGTTGTCTTCTTGTCGTTGTTGTTCTTGTCGTTGTTGTTGCTCTTCTTGTCGTTGTTGTTGTTCTTCTTGTCGTAGTTGTTGCTCTTCTTGTCGTTGTTGTAGTTGCTATTTTTCTTGTCGTTGTTGTTGTTTCTTGTCATAGTTGTGTTGCTCTTCTTGTCGTTGTTGTTGTTGTTCTTGTTGTTGATCTTCTTGTCGTTGTTGTTTTGTCGTAGTTGTTGATCTTCTTGTCGTTGTTGTCGTTGTTGTTGTTGTTTTTGTTGTTGATCTCCTTGTTGTTTTGTTGTTGTTGTTGTTGTCGTTGACATGCCGCTGTTGTGGTGTGATTCTGTCCACAGTGAAAGATGGGTAACAGCGTGTAGGGGCAGGGTGTAATACAATCATCACCATCTTGTTATAGTCCTTGTTGTTGTTGTTGTTGTTGTTGTTGTTGTTGTTGTTGTTGCTGTTGTTGTTGTCGTTGACATGCCGCTGTTGTGGTGTGATTCTGTCCACAGTGAAAGATGGGTAACAGCGTGTAGGGGCAGGGTGTAATACAATCATCACCACCTTGTTATAGTCCTTGTTGTTGTTGTTGTTGTTGTTGTCGTTGACATGCCGCTGTTGTGATGTTATTCTGTCCACAGTGAAAGATGGGTAACAGCGTGTAGGGGCAGGGTGTAATACAATCATCACCACCTTGTTATAGTCCTTGTTGTTGTTGTTGTTGTTGTTGTTGTTGTTGTTGTTGTTGACATGCCGCTGTTGTGATGTGATTCTGTCCACAGTGAAAGATGGGTAACAGCGTGTAGGGGCAGGGTGTAATACAATCATCACCATCTTGTTATAGTCCTTGTTGTTGTTGTTGCTGTTGTTGTTGTTGTTGGAGGTAGTGGTGGTGGTGATGGTGTTGTTGTTGTTGTTGTTGGTGGTGGTAGTGATGGTGGTGGTGGTGGTGGTGTTAGTGCTGTGTGTGGTTCCCCCTAGAATGAATGCCAAACATATAGTTTGTAGAACAAGGTGTAATACAATGATCATCACCATGTTGTTGTTGTTGTTGGAGGTAGTGGTGGTGGTGATGGTGTTGTTGTTGTTGTTGGTGGTGGTGGTAGTGATGGTGGTGGTGGTGGTGATGGTGGTGTTAGTGCTGTGTGTGGTTCCCCCTAGAATGAATGCCAAACATATAGTTTGTAGAACAAGGTGTAATACAATGATCATCGCCATGTTGTTGTTGTTGTTGGTAGTGATGGTGATGGTGGTGGTGGTGGTGGTGATGGTGGTGGTGGTGGTGGTGGTGGTGATGGTGATGGTGATGGTAATGGTGGTGTCGATGATGGTGGTGGTGGTGGTGATGGTGGTGGTGGTGGTGGTGGTGGTGGTGATGGTGGTGGTAATGGTGGTGATGGTGGTGGTGATGGTGATGGTGGTGGTGATGGTGATGGTGGTGGTGATTGTGATGGTGGTGGTGATTGTGATGGTGATGGTGGTGGTGATGGTGGTGGTGATGGTGATGGTGGTGATTGTGATGGTGATGGTGGTGGTGGTGATGGTGGTGGTGATGGTGGTGGTGATGGTGATGGTGGTGATGGTGATGGTGATGGTGATGGTGGTGGTGGTGGTGATGGTGGTGGTGTGTGTGTTGAACAAGGTGTAACTCAATGATCATCGCCTGGATGGGTTTTGTGTGGAATTGACGCGTGTCGTAGTGCACGGAGAACTTATGTTGTGGATCAAACTCCCTTGTTCCAGAGCCCATCTACCACACTGCGGCACAAGGGAACAAAAGACAGCCATGAACATTTCAGGGGCCAGGGGTTGAATTCTTCATGGCCAATCCATTTGATGAGCCAGGTGAGTGAGAGATGAGCTTTTACTAATGTACCATCAATTTTTCATCAGCGTGACAGGCGTGATGACGTTGTTGAGTACGTGTGCTTTACCTTTCAGTGCATTGCGTAGTTCGCGTTGCACGTGCTCAAAGCGCTGAGCAGCTCGCTCGCCGGGACTCAGCCATGTCGGCTTTAGTGTTGGGACATATTGCTGGCCAGGCGTTAAAGACTGATTAAGGTGTGACGTGTTCTTAACAGGAACCATCGCCATTAAGTGAAATAAAACGTTTAACCTTTTGACTCCCTCATCCTGTCCGCCAGCATCCTGCATCGTCAACCACGTTAGCAAAGCAAAAGACTTAACCCTTTGACTTCCTCGCCCTCATCCTCCTATCCATCAGCATCATTGTCAACCATACTAGCAAAGCAAATACTTAAGCCTTTGACTTCCTCACCCTATCCACCAGCTTCCTGCTTCACACGCTGTGGGGATAACACCCCGCTTCACACGCTGTGGGGATACCACCTTGCTTCACACGCTGTTGGGATACCACCTTGCTTCACACGCTGTGGGGATACCACCTTGCTTCACGCTATGGCTGTCAGTCGTTATCTCTGCACGCGTGTTTGGGTTGTTACACGTTAGGGACGGAAACCCTTTAATGACAAAACAAACGCGTGACTTCTGTTGGCACCGCTGATGTATATGACGACTGGACCTGTTAGTTCGCTGAGAACAGCGCGACACTTGCTTCTGTTTGAAAAGTCTGGTGGACATTGCCGTAGAACTAACCGAGACAACATTTGCTTCGTGCTTGATGTTCGTTAGGAGCGGGGGTTGTCTGTTTTTGTCTGGAATTGTTGATAGTAGCACAGGACTGGTTATGATTTGGGCTGGAACTGCTAGCACTGTGCCACAGAGCCGGGACGATGGGAAATGAGTCAACAGTGGCATTGCAATAGACATCGTTTGCGCTGATGCTAAACAAGTACGTGATTTTTGATTCTTGTGACGTGTGTCTGAGGCGTACAAGTTTGTTGTTTCTTTTGAATTTTCCTAAATGTCTGTAGTATGTGGCTTTTGTTTTGGCACTATTGCTAAGCATGGTTGTCATTTTCTACGTTTTTCAAAATCTATCTATCTATCTATCTATCTATCTATCTATCTATCTATCTATCTATCTATCTATCTATCTATCTATCTATCTGTCTATCTATCTATCTATCTATCTATCTATCTGTCTATCTATCTATCTATCTATCTATCTGTCTATCTATCTATCTACCTACCTACCTATCTATCTACCTACCTATCTATCTACCTATCTATCTATCTATCTATCTATCTATCTATCTATCTATCTATCTATCTATTGATATACATATGTATGTACACATACATATGTGTGTATATATCTCTCTGTCTCTCTCTGTCCTCTCTCTGTCTCTGTCTGTCTGTCTCTCTCATTGTATATCTATCTATCTATCTACATGTATCTATCTATCTATCTATCTATCTATCTATCTATCTATCTATCTATCTATCTATCTATCTATCTATCTATATATATATACATAATGTACTAATTTTATTTTCTGCATGTTGCTAAAGATGTATGTGATTTTTGACTTTTTCAAAATGTATCCGTGGAATGAATTTTTGTTCAAATTTTGCTCAATATATATTTGGCTTTTATTTTTGGTCTGAAGTTTTGTTGTTGTTGTTTTTAAATGTAGCTAAATACGTCATTGTGGCTTTTGTTTTGGCACTGTTGTTAAGGATGTGTGTAATTTTTACCTTGTGTGAAATGTGTCTGTGACAGACATTTTTGTTGTTGTTGTTGTTGTTGTTTTCTTCTTTTTCTAAATATAGATTTGGTCTTTATTTTTGCACTGTTGCTAAATATATATTTGACCTTTATTTTTGCACTGTTGCTAAATATATATTTGACCTTTCTTTGTGCACTGTTGCTAAATATAGATTTGACCTGTCTTTGTGCACTGTTGCTAAATATATGTGATTTTTAACTTTAGTGAAATGTGTCTATGACCTGAATTAGAATTTTGTTTGTTTTTGTTTGTTTGTTCGTTTGGTTGGTTGTTTTTTTATTTGATTTTACTCACTATGTATGTAGTTTCATCTTTGCACTGTGTGATTTTCAAGTTTTGTGAAATGTGTCTTTGATACGAATTTTTGTTATTTATGTAATTTTGCTGATTTGATTGGTTTGGTTCCGTTTTTACATCGACACCCACCTCTGGTGACATGACCGACGGGGATAACCATCCCAGGGAAGTGGGGGAAGGGGGGTTATTTAATGCTATACTGACACAGCCAGAACAACAATTTTAAAATGGGACATTAAGAAGGCCAGGTTTAATGTAGCGCACCCCGGAATTCGAACCCACAACCATGTGAATGTGAATCCGACGCTCAACCAACTGAGCTACTGAGGCCCGCATTTAATTTTGCTCAGTATAATGTGGCTTTTGTTTTTCGCTGTTGCTAAACTTAGGCCTACTCATTAAAGCAGAACAACTTGGACCTGTCTTACAAGTAGTCCTTACTGTTCTACATATGTAAACAAATTGGACCTGTCTTATAAGTAGTCCTTACTGTTCTACATATGTAAACAAATTGGACCTGTCTTACAAGTAGTCCTTACTGTTCTACATATGTAAACAAATTGGACCTGTCTTACAAGTAGTCCTTACTGTTCTACATATGTAAACAAATTGGACCTGTCTTACAAGTAGTCCTTACTGTTCTACATATGTAAACAAATTGGACCTGTCTTACAAGTAGTCCTTACTGTTCTACATATGTAAACAAATTGGACCTGTCTTATAAGTATCTAAACAAATTGGACCTGTCTTACAAGTAGTCCTTACTGTTCTACATATCTAACTGTACAAACAACATCAACATTGTTCAGTGTTCACGTGAAGGTTCAAGTTGTGGGGACACGACCTTTGTCTACTCCAGTAAGGATGCTGGGGGCGCTTTCAGTATAAGTGGTATCCTCACCTTCTCGAAATCTTGTATTAGAATTTTCCTCTTTTCTGTCACTGTCTTTGTGGCTGCTTTGTTCCTTTGTTTTCTGTCATTTCTTCCTATCGTTTTCTGCCTTGCTGGTCCATTCACCTGTATGTGTTCCATAAAGTCTTACGTACTTTCTCTAGGATTGCTAATTGGGACATGTATTTCGGGTGCACTTTTAGCTCTTAGGAATGTGATGATGTCACGTGAGCAGGGACGGTGCGTGCACATGTTTTTTGTGTCGTGTGCATGGAGTGATATATACATGGTTTTTTTTTATGTTGCGTGCGGAAGGAAATTTTGTGTGTGCATGTGAATGTAGTTTTGAAAACATTTCACCCAAGTTGGGAACTTGGGGTGGACTAGGTTTGTTAGTCAGTCTCCAGAAAAACCACCTTCAGAAGAGGAACAAGAAGAATACGAAGAAAGCAGAAAAGAAGTAGAAAAGAAGGTGAAAGAAAGAAGAAGAGAAAGGAGAGATGGAGCAGAAGAAGAAGAAAGAAAAGAAGTAGAATACAAGGTGAAAAAGGAGAAGAAGAAGAAGAAGAGAAAGAAAGTAAATTAGAAGTAGAAAAAGAAGAAAAAAGAAGAAAAATAAAAAAAGAAGGCAAAAAAGAAGAATAAGGAGAAGGACAAGGAGAGGTGGAAGAAGGAGAATAATAAGAATAAGGAGAAAGCAAAGCAGAGGTAGAGAAGAAAAGGAAGGCAAAGAAGAAGAGGAAGGAGAAGAAAGAGGAGAAGAAAACAAAGAAAAAATAGAGAAAGAGAAGGAAAAGAAGGAGAAGAGGGAGGAGAAGAAAGAGGAGGAGAAGAAGAAAGAGGAGGAGAAGAAAGAGGAGAAGAAGAAAGAGGAGGAGAAGAAAGAGAAGGGGAAGATAGAGGAGGAGGAGAAGAAAGAGGAGGAGAAGAAAGAGGAGGAGAAGAAAGAGGAGAAGATAGAGGAGAAAAAGAAAGAGGAGGAGAAGAAGAAAGAGAAGGAGAAGATAGAGGAGGAGAAGAAAGAGGAGGAGAAGAAAGAGGAGGAGAAGAAGAAAGAGGAGGAGAAGCTAGAGGAGGAGAAGAAAGAGGAGGAGAAGAAGAAAGAGAAGGAGAAGATAGAGGAGAAGAAGAAAGAGGAGGAGAAGATAGAGGAGGAGGAGATAGAGGAGGAGAAGAAAGAGGAGGAGAAGAAAAAAGAGGAGGAGAAGATAGAGGAGGAGAAGATAGAGGAGGAGAAGAAGAAAGAGGAGGAGATGAAAGAGGAGGAGAAGAAAGAGGAGGAGAAGAAGAAAGAGGAAAAGAAGAAAGAGGAGGAGAAGAAGAAAGAGGAGGAGAAGAAGAAAGAGGAGAAGAAGAAAGAGGAGGAGAAGAAGAAAGAGGAGGAGAAGAAAGAGGAGGAGAAGAAAGGGGAGGAGAAGAAGAAAAGAGGGAGGAGAAGCTAGAGGAGGAGGAAGAAGAGGAGAGAGAAGAAGAAAGAGAAGGAGAAGATAGAGGAGAAGAAGAAAGAGGAGGAGAAGATAGAGGAGGAGGAGATAGAGGAGGAGAAGAAAGAGGAGGAGAAGAAAAAAGAGGAGGAGAAGATAGAGGAGGAGAAGATAGAGGAGGAGAAGAAGAAAGAGGAGGAGATGAAAGAGGAGGAGAAGAAAGAGGAGGAGAAGAAGAAAGAGGAAAAGAAGAAAGAGGAGGAGAAGAAGAAAGAGGAGGAGAAGAAGAAAGAGAGGAGAAGAGAAAGAGGAGGAGAAGAAGAAAGAGGAGGAGAAGAAGAAGAGAGGAGGAGAAGAAAGAGGAGGAGAAGAAGAAAAAGGAGGAGAAGATAGAGGAGGAGAAGATAGAGGAGGAGAAAGAAAGAGGGAGGAGAAGATAGAGGAGGAGAAGAAGAGGAGGAGAAGATAGAGGAGGAGAAGATAGAGGAGGAGAAGAAAGAGGAGGAGAAAGGAAAGAGGAGGAGAGAGAAGAAGAAAGAATAGGAGAAAGAAGAAAGAGGAGAAGATAGAGGAGGAGAAGAAGAAAGAGGAGAAGATAGAGGAGGAGAAGAAGAAAGAGGAGGAGAAGAAGAAAGTAGGAGAAGAGATAGAGGAGGAGAAGAAGAAAGAGGAGAGAAGAAGAAGAAAGAGGAGAAGATAGAGAAGGAGGAAGAAGAGAAGAAGAGGAGAAGAGAGAAAGGGAGGAGCAGATAGAGGAAGGAGAAGAAAGAGGAGGAGAAGAAAGAGAGGAGAAAGAAGAAAGAGAGAGGGGGGAAGAAGAAAGAAGAGGAGAAGAAGAAAGAGGAGAAGAAAGAGGAGGAGAAGAAGAAAGAAGAGGAGAAGAAGAAAGAGGAGAAGATAGAGAAGGAGAAGAAGAAAGAGGAGGAGAAGAAGAAAGAGGAGAAGATAGAGGAGGAGAAGAAAGAGGAGGAGAAGAAGAAAGAGGAGGAGAAGAAGAAAGAAGAGGAGAAGAAGAGAAAGAGGAGAAGAAAGAGGAGGAGAAGAAGAAAAGAGAAGTAGAAGGAGGAGGAGGAGAAGAAAGAGGAGGAGACGAGGAAGAAGCAGACGAAGAAGAAGCAGACGACGAAGAAGGAGAAGGAAAAGAAAGAGGAAAAGGAGACGAAGAACGAGACGAAGTAGAAGGAGGAGAGAGAGTTGATACAAAGTTGCGTGAAAATGAATGTTAAATATGAATGTTTTATGTGTGTTTGAAAGTGGTTAGCAAAAAAATGTATAAATTATCACTGCAATTTGTTTAGTGCCATTGGTTGGGAGGAGTGCGTGTGGTTGCGTGACGGACGAATGTTTTTTGCATGTGTTGATTGTGTGAACATGTGTACAAAAGCATGACAGATGAGCAGAAGCAGTGTTAGGTTTTTTGGACCTGTCTTTATTTGTGTTTTATCGTTTCTTAATTATGTTTACATTTGTATTTAGGATTGTATTTCAAGCCCACCACCCCTCATCACCCCCACCCCCCCCCCCTGCCAGTGATAAATTGGGCGGAATGGTCAAGGCCAGGGGCATGTCCTTACATTACGTGTTGGAATGCATTGATATATGTACTTAATGTTCTTTTCCACTTCTTTTACCTGGTGAGGTATTGTGTACGTTTTGACAGGGTTATAGCCCTGATATGGATCTGTGCAGTCGGCTGGGTTTTACAGAAAAATAATAACACCAACTAAGTAACATAAGTCTTGAGATTCACGGAGTTATCTCCCATGTAGAATTTCTCAAACTCAACACTTCATGCTTTGTGGCTGCGCCTATGCTAGCTGAATGGGTAGCGCAAACTGTGTTGGGTTTGAGAAATTCTACACGGGAGATAACTCCGGCTATGTTACTTAGTTGATATTTAAAATTCTCCCTGCTTCCCTCTTATTTCCTTTGGTAAGAACACCAACCTTTATTCTTTGAAGGACAAGTTGAAAACAACAAGCAGCTGATGTATGATAAAAATTTTACTTGAATGTGTGTTTGTAATAGTATCATGCTGAAAGTATGATTCTGTGCATAGCTCTCGTTAAAAGTAAATATGCTGAGCATTTTGTCAATTTATTACAAATATTGAATGAGCAAATGTACAAAAAAATGACTGCACAGATACATTTGTCATTTTTGTTTAAAGCTCAGCCGGCTGCGTGGATCCATATCAGGGCCATAGCCGTTTCAAAACATACACAATACTACAATAGAAAAACAAGGACAAGAAAATCAATAAACATGCCAATGCATTCAAGCAAATGATCTAAGAAGACGCTCCTGGTGTTGACCAGTCCATCCAATTTATTGCACAGGAGATTTAAAAAACAGACCTGATATAGATTTAAACATAACTAAGGACACTAAAGCGTACATAAAAACAGACCTGATATAGGTTTAAACATAACTAAGGACACTAAAGCGTACATAAAAACAGACCTGATATAGATTTAAACATAACTAAGGACACTAAAGCGTATACGACAACAGGCCTAAATCACCAACATTTGCTCTCACATAAAATCTCATTTCCTTACAGCCAAAAATGCACTTAATACATGTACCCAATTATCAATCCTAAGACAAAGTATGTGAGACTTTATTAAACACATACAGGTGAATGGACCAGCATGGCAGAAAATGATAGGAAGAAATGACAGAAAGCAACGGAGCAAGGTTAAGAAAAAAAAAAGTGAGAGAAAAGAGAATTTCTGGCACAAAATTTCCAGAAAGTCGGGGCACTATTTATACTGAAATAGCCCCTGGCATCCTCGGGGTGGGGGTGGGGGGTGGGGGGCGGGGTAGGGTTCACAGACAAATAATGAATAAACACGCGCATCGTGAAAACCAAAAACCCACACCTGACAAATATGTATTACGAGTTCAGTGGTGACACATTACATAGCCTTTTCAGACCACACCAAGTGAACATATGGATACACTGAGAAGTCAAGTTTGGATAAGAATCATTTGAAAAATCCATGAAAAATTAGTAACCGAATTCTATTATTGGGTCATCATCATCATCAGGTGCCCTGCCGCATGGCGTTGGCGATCATGGACTTCCATCTGTCTCTATCTCTCGTTGCCCCTATTATCTCCTCCACCCTCTTCGTCCCCAGCCACTCTGCAAGTCCGTCCAGCATTTTCTCCCTGGGTCTACCTGGTGCTCTCTTTCCCTCCAGCTTTCCCGTTCTGAACAGGTGCTCCAAATCCACCTTCCTCATAAAATGGCCTATAAATGTTGTCTGTTTTTTCCTAATCTTCCTTATGAGTGATCTACTTGTGTCTGCCTCCATCAGGACTGTCTCGTTTGTTTTCTTTGCTGTCCATGGAACTCTCAACATTCTTCTTAGAAACCACATCTCGGCTGCCTCAGTCTTGTTCTGGCTTTGCTTGCTGACTGTCCACGCCTCACATCTGTACAACAGTATTTGTTCTATATAACATTCAAGAACTCTCTTCCTGATGTTAATTGATAGGCATTTGTTGGTAAGAATGCTTGTCATCTTCTTGAATGCTGTTTTGGCTTGGCCGATTCTGCCGGCTATTTCTGATGTGCATCTGCCGTCTGATGAAATGATCGTTCCCAGGTATTTGAATTTATCAACCTGTGTCAAGGTTGTGCCATTTGCTGTTATTTTGCATGAGGGGATTTCATGTTTTTTACTGATCACCATGACTTCAGTCTTCCTGCTGTTTAGTTCCAACCCCTTACCTTTGCTTTCTATTTCTAGTATATTCACAAGGTTTTGTAGGTCCCTTTCATTTTCTGCAATTAGCACGGTGTCATCTGCGTATCGAATGTTGTTTATCATTTTCCCTCCAACCTTTAATCCAGGGTCTTCTTCTAGGTTTCTCATGATGTTTTCGCTGTAAAGTGAAAACAAATCTGGTGACAAAACACAACCCTGTCTGACTCCTCTTTTGATGTTTTGGAAAGAGCTTATATTGTTTTCTATTCTCATTGCAGCTGTTTGTTCCCAGTACATATTTCTGATTATTCGTAGATCTTTTCCATCAACATTGAGTCTCTCCAGTTGGTTGATCAATTCTTCATGTCTTACCCGATCGAAAGCCTTGGTATTATCGGGTAAAGAATGCAAATATTGATATGCATGCATGCATACCTACCTACCTACCTACCTACCTACCTACCTACCTACCTACCTACCTGCCTACCTACCTCCCTACCTACCTACCTACCTACCTATCTACCTACCTACCTACCTATCTAACTGCCTACCTACCTCCCTCCCTACCTACCTACCTACCTATCTACCTACCTATCTACCTGCCTACCTACCTCCCTACCTACCTACCTACCTACCTATCTACCTGCCTACCTACCTCCCTACCTACCTACCTACCTACCTATCTACCTACCTACCTACATACATACGTACATACACACATACATACATACATGCATACATACATACATACATACATACGCACATACATGCATATATATACATACATACATACATACATGCATACATACATACACACACATACGTGTGTGTGTGTGTGTGTGTGTTGTTTTTAATGAATTTCTATACAGAAAAAAAGGAAACTATTCAAAGAGAAAAGGCATAACAACAAAACACCTTAATTAAAACCAGAGAATGAAATACAGAGGAATAAATAGACAGACGGACGGACAGAGCTGTGATCTACACAAAATACCAATGTTTAGAACGCGAGAGGAGAGGTTGAATAATGAATTCACTTACAGCCACGGATCAAAGCTGATAGTGAAAGAGAGAGAGAGAGAGAGAGAGAGAGAGAGAGAGAGAGAAAGAGAGAGAGAGAGAGACATAGAGAGAGAGACATAGAGAGAGAGAGGCACAGAATAAGAGATTGACACAGAGAGAGAGAGAGAGAGAGAGAGAGAGAGAGAGAGAGGAAGAAAGAGAAGGAGAGAGACTGACAAAGAGAGAGACGGAGAGAGAAAGAGAGAGAGAGAGAGGGAGAGAGAGGGTAAGACAGAGAAGGAGAGGGAGAGAAAGAGGGAGAGAGAAAGAAAGAGAAGGGAGAGAGAGAGAGAGAGAGAGAGAGAGTAGGAATATTAACTTTGTTTGATGTATGTTAATACCCCATGGAAAGAGCAGTACATGTGGAATACAGATTTGGGAACATTTTGTAAGATGTACAAGATATTCGTCATAGACAAAAACCCAATCATGATATTCGTATAATTTAAAACCATAACAGGTAATGATGCCCAGTGTTTTTGAATGTGTCATAAAAAGATATAATTCTCGTAGAACAAATCAGTTTCATTACCTGTTGACAAAAACACATTACCTCTGACACATTCTGGTGCCACCGACAGTACTGATTTCATGTTAACATTGTGTGGCACTGGACAAGACAGTACTGATTTCATGTTAACACTGTGTGGCATTGGACAAGACAGTACTGATTTCATGTTAACATCGTGTGGCATTGGACAAGACAGTATTGATTTCATGTTAACATTGTGTGGCACTGGACAAGACAGTATTGATTTCATGTTAACACTGTGTGGCACTGGACAATACAGTACTGATTTCATGTTAAAATCGTGTGGCACTGGACAAGACAGTATTGATTTCATGTTAACACTGTGTGGCACTGGACAAGACAGTATTGATTTCATGTTAATATCGTGTGGCACTGGACAAGACAGTATTGATTTCATGTTAACATTGTGTGGCACTGGACAAGACAGTATTGATTTCATGTTAACACTGTGTGGCACTGGACAAGACAGTACTGATTTCATGTTAAAATCGTGTGGCACTGGACAAGACAGTATTGATTTCATGTTAACACTGTGTGGCACTGGACAAGACAGTATGATTTCATGTTAACATTGTGTGGCACTGGACAAGACAGTATTGATTTCATGTTAACACTGTGTGGCACTGGACAAGACAGTATTGATTTCATGTTAACATTGTGTGGCACTGGACAAGACAGTATTGATTTCATGTTAACATTGTGTGGCATTGGACAAGACAGTATTGATTTCATGTTAACACTGTGTGGCACTGGACAAGACAGTATTGATTTCATGTTAACATTGTGTGGCATTGGACAAGACAGTATTGATTTCATGTTAACATTGTGTGGCACTGGACAAGACAGTATTGATTTCATGTTAACATTGTGTGGCATTGGACAAGACAGTATTGATTTCATGTTAACACTGTGTGGCATTGGACAAGACAGTATTGATTTCATGTTAACATTGTGTGGCATTGGACAAGACAGTATTGATTTCATGTTAACATTGTGTGGCACTGGACAAGACAGTATTGATTTCATGTTACATTGTGTGGCATTGGACAAGACAGTATTGATTTCATGTTAACATTGTGTGGCACTGGACAAGACAGTATTGATTTCATGTTAACATTGTGTGGCATTGGACAAGACAGTATTGATTTCATGTTAACATCGTGTGGCACTGGACAAGACAGTATTGATTTCATGTTAACATTGTGTGGCATTGGACAAGACAGTATTGATTTCATGTTAACATCGTGTGGGCACTGGACAAGACAGTATTGATTTCATGTTAACATTGTGTGGCACTGGACAAGACAGTATTGATTTCATGTTAACATTGTGTGGCACTGGACAAGACAGTATTGATTTCATGTTAACATGTGTTGCATTGGACAAGACAGTATTGATTTCATGTTAACATTGTGTGGCATGGACAAGACAGTATTGATTTCATGTTAACATTGTGTGGCATTGGACAAGACAGTATTGATTTCATGTTAACATTGTGTGGCACTGGACAAGACAGTATTGATTTCATGTTAACATTGTGTGACATTGGACAAGACAGTATTGATTTCATGTTAACATTGTGTGGCACTGGACAAGACAGTATTGATTTCATGTTAACACTGTGTGGCACTGGACAAGACAGTATTGATTTCATGTTAACATTGTGTGGCACTGGACAAGACAGTATTGATTTCATGTTAACATTGTGTGGCATTGGACAAGACAGTATTGATTTCATGTTAACATTGTGTGGCACTGGACAAGACAGTATTGATTTCATGTTAACATTGTGTGGCATTGGACAAGACAGTATTGATTTCATGTTAACATTGTGTGGCACTGGACAAGACAGTATTGATTTCATGTTAACATTGTGTGGCATTGGACAAGACAGTATTGATTTCATGTTAACAATGTGTGGCATTGGACAAGACAGTATTGATTTCATGTTAACATTGTGTGGCACTGGACAAGACAGTATTGATTTCATGTTAACATTGTGTGGCACTGGACAAGACAGTATTGATTTCATGTTAACATTGTGTGGCACTGGACAAGACAGTATTGATTTCATGTTAACATTGTGTGGCACTGGACAAGACAGTATTGATTTCATGTTAACATTGTGTTTTGGATTGGACAAGACAGTATTGATTTCATGTTAACATTGTGTGGCATTGGACAAGACAGTATTGATTTCATGTTCACATTGTGTGGCATTGGACAAGACAGTATTGATTTCATGTTAACATTGTGTGGCATTGGACAAGACAGTATTGATTTATGTTAACATTGTGTGGCATTGGACAAGACAGTATTGATTTCATGTTAACATTGTGTGGCACTGGACAAGACAGTATTGATTTCATGTTAACATTGTGTGGCATTGGACAAGACAGTATTGATTTCATGTTAACACTGTGTGGCACTGGACAAGACAGTATTGATTTCATGTTAACATTGTGTGGCATTGGACAAGACAGTATTGATTTCATGTTAACATTGTGTGGCACTGGACAAGACAGTATTGATTTCATGTTAACATTGTGTGGCATTGGACAAGACAGTATTGATTTCATGTTAACACTGTGTGGCATTGGACAAGACAGTATTGATTTCATGTTAACATTGTGTGGCATGGACAAGACAGTATTGATTTCATGTTAACATTGTGTGGCACTGGACAAGACAGTATTGATTTCATGTTAACATTGTGTGGCATTGGACAAGACAGTATTGATTTCATGTTAACATTGTGTGGCACTGGACAAGACAGTATTGATTTCATGTTAACATTGTGTGGCATTGGACAAGACAGTATTGATTTCATGTTAACATCGTGTGGCACTGGACAAGACAGTATTGATTTCATGTTAACATTGTGTGGCATTGGACAAGACAGTATTGATTTCATGTTAACATCGTGTGGCACTGGACAAGACAGTATTGATTTCATGTTAACATTGTGTGGCACTGGACAAGACAGTATTGATTTCATGTTAACATTGTGTGGCACTGGACAAGACAGTATTGATTTCATGTTAACATTGTGTGCATGGACAAGACAGTATTGATTTCATGTTAACATTGTGTGGCACTGGACAAGACAGTATTGATTTCATGTTAACATTGTGTGGCATTGGACAAGACAGTATTGATTTCATGTTAACATTGTGTGGCATTGGACAAGACAGTATTGATTTCATGTTAACATTGTGTGCATTGGACAAGACAGTATTGATTTCATGTTAACATTGTGTGGCATGGACAAGACAGTATTGATTTCATGTTAACACTGTGTGGCACTGGACAAGACAGTATTGATTTCATGTTAACATTGTGTGGCACTGGACAAGACAGTATTGATTTCATGTTAACATTGTGTGGCATTGGACAAGACAGTATTGATTTCATGTTAACATTGTGTGGCACTGGACAAGACAGTATTGATTTCATGTTAACATTGTGTGGCATTGGACAAGACAGTATTGATTTCATGTTAACATAGTGTGGCACTGGACAAGACAGTATTGATTTCATGTTAACATTGTGTGGCATTGGACAAGACAGTATTGATTTCATGTTAACATGTGTGGCATTGGACAAGACAGTATTGATTTCATGTTAACATTGTGTGGCATGGACAAGACAGTATTGATTTCATGTTAACATTGTGTGGCACTGGACAAGACAGTATTGATTTCATGTTAACATTGTGTGGCATGGACAAGACAGTATTGATTTCATGTTAACATTGTGTGGCACTGGACAAGACAGTATTGATTTCATGTTAACATTGTGTGGCACTGGACAAGACAGTATTGATTTCATGTTAACATTGTGTGGCATGGACAAGACAGTATTGATTTCATGTTAACATTGTGTGCATTGGACAAGACAGTATTGATTTCATGTTAACATTGTGTGGCATTGGACAAGACAGTATTGATTTCATGTTAACATTGTGTGGCATTGGACAAGACAGTATTGATTTCATGTTAACATTGTGTGGCATTGGACAAGACAGTACTGATTTCATGTTAACATCGTTTGGCATTGGACAAGACACTACTGATTTCATGTTAACATCGTTTGGCATTGGACAAGACAGTATTGATTTCATGTTAACACTGTGTGGCATTGGACAAAACAGTACTGATTTCATGTTAACACTGTGTGGCATTGGACAAGACAGTATTGATTTCGTGT
>JAPXFY010000284.1:22500-25000 GCA_030674185.1 Monoplex corrugatus
AGAGACTGTCCCTTCAAATGGCGCTTCGACCGCGGTTACCACGGGCACGCAGAGCGGGACAACTTCCATCACATCTATACCAAGCTCTGCGGAACTCGTGAGTACGATCGTTGAACTAAAAAACATCGTACTGGATCTGCGCAACCAGGTCAGTACCTTAGAAAGGACTGTGCTTGCGCAGATCGAGGCCCGGTCGACAGCAACCGCCACCATCAAACCGACCAGGAACAGTCATACACAGACAGATAATTCCACAACAACTCCCACGTACGCAGACGTTCTAAAACAAAAGCACACACGCAGGCAGGACGTCCAACAGGCACAACGATCAAACACAACAAAAACTAGCAGCAATACTCGAGCGAAAACAGAGCTTGAAAAGAAAACCAAAGACGGGAAAGAACACCATGACATCAAAAAAGCTAAAGACGTCACATCACAGCTCAAGGACGCAACGTCACACACCAAAAAGATTTCAGAACAACGTAAAACAAACCACGACCTTCCCTATGTTCTCACTATCCATGATTCGGTGTTGAAAGGTGTCAACTCGAGACGACTGGGACGATCTTATGGTTTTGAAGGAGACTCAAGTACTGTGAATAACATTCATGACATACAAAAATCTTTAGACAAGTCACTTTCCAACTTTGACAATCCTGCAGACTGTATTGTTTTACACTGTGGTGTCCACGAACTGAATAGCAAAGATCTCAAAGCAACAACACAAAATTTAGCTTCTTCCATCAAACATATAACACAAAAATATCCAAACACAAAGATAGTCATCAGCAAGGTCGCCCCTGTACGACATTCACGTATGGAAGTTCGGCGGAATTTGTTTAACGCCTTTTTATCTGCTGAACTTGTTAACATAAAAAATCTATCATTTGTCTCCCATGATAACCTTCGAACTAACCAGCAGTTTCTACAGGACAATATTCACCCCACCGCCAGAGGAAGCAGCGTGATAGCGGGGAACCTGGGAAGACACATTCGGGATCTATTTTGGGAGACGCCTAGAAGACCAGGAGGATCACGACCTTCACGGCCACACGCCTCTAGATTCTCCCGAGGACCGTTCCCCTATTTTGACAGCTACGAACCGTGGTGGCTGTCATACAACATGTTTTGAATGAATAATAGTAGATCTACAGTGACCAACGTTTCATGTCACAGGACTTTTTCCTCGTCATCTCTGACAGTTCTCTTGGTGAAAGTGTATAAACGCTAGGAATTAGTCAGTCAGGACTCAGACTATAATCTCTGTACATTTGAAGGCGTGTATACTATTATTTAATTTATTTATAATTTATTTCTGTTCTAGATCAAAAGTCTTATCTTGATTAGTAGGACTTCTTTTCTCCATAGTTTTACTCATTTTTTGTTTCTACCTTTACTTTGTAGTAAAAGTAATTATTCCCCCCCCCCCCCTCCCCATTTTCCTCGTACACAGAAAACCAAATATACGTGATTTTCAAACAAATCACCGTTAATTGAAAATAAGGGATTAGCCGACTATGAAAATCAATTTTTTACAGTGGAATTGTAGGTCTATTTCCACCAATTCAGCATACCTGGAACATTTCCTTGCCTCAAATCAGTGTGAAGTCTTGATTCTGCAGTCGCTTAATGTTATACCAACCAAACTTCCCAATTTCCAAAATTACTATTATCCACCAGTGTATGCCTATGGGAATCCCGGGAAGAAAGTAGCCACTGCGATATACATACTTAAAGAGTTACAATATCACATATTTACTTCCCCAGTTTTAACGTCAACTGAAGACTTACACGCTTGTGCCGCTACAGTACAATTCAGTAATTCTTTTATCCTGAACGTTTTGTCAGTCTACCTGCCAACAGGTCCAAATGACCACAACACAGAATGGTTGCGCACGATTCCGGATCTGCTGCACGGTAAATGGCTAATAGGTGGAGACTTTAATTCCCACTCCCCGTTTTGGGAAAAAGATTGCTGTACTGTGACAAGCAATCGTTTAGTAGAAAATATAGTTGACAGTTCGCTTTACCTTTTGAATGATGGGAGTGTCACTAGAATTCCTGATATTTCCAAACATCGGGCAACAGCCATCGATCTGTCTTTAATCTCACCAGAATTAGTACCCTGCTGTACCTGGGACACTCACAGAGATACTTTAGGAAGTGATCACTTACCTATCCTCATAACACTAACTAACGAAAACATCAGGATGAAAGACAGCATTCCTGATATTATACCAAAATATAATTATACACGCGCTGATTGGTCCTTGTTTCAGACTGTTCTTTCTAATCGAGATTTCACACATTATGAAAGTGAAAATGTAGACGTTATGTTTTCTAAATTCCAGGAGTCAGTTCTAGCTGCTGCAGACCTTTCCATCCCGAAACTCAAAACTTTTAAGTCTAATAACCGTTTGGGTAATGTTTGGTGGACAGAGGCATATGAGCAAGCAGTTCAGTATAAAAAAGAGAAATACAAAATCTACATCAAAAG
>JAPXFY010000284.1:32500-35000 GCA_030674185.1 Monoplex corrugatus
GGGATATTACATCCGACTCCCTTGGAAGTGATCATCTACCAATTGTCACAGTTATTGATGAATTATTTGCTAAAGCACCAGAACAAGATGACTGTATTCCTAGATATTTGTACAACCGTGCAAACTGGGTAAAATACCACACGATCTTAATGGGAAAAGATTGCACGTTCAACGAGAGCGACAGTGTTAATTATATGTATTCACACTTCACAAACACATTACATGAGGCAGCAAAAGATTCAATTCCAAAAAGGAAAAATGTAAACAAAGGTAATTTTGTTGGAAATAGCTGGTGGAATCAATTATGTGAAGCTAAGAACGAAAAAAAGAAAATGTATAAAATCTACTTAAAAACTAAATCTCCAGAAGACCATTACAATATGAAAATGGCAAAGATTCATTCAAACAAGGTCATAGCCCAAGCCAAAAAGAGATATTGGTCAGATTTCTGTTCTCAACAAATTTCCGGTCCTAAAGATCTTCCTAAAATTTGGAATAAGGTCAAAGAAATGAAAAATGGATTTCATTTACAAGTTTCCTATTAAGATTAGAGACAATGAATTTCCTTCGTCATCTGAGAAAGCTGAAGAATTTGTACAGTTCTTTTCAAGAGCAAGTAATTCCAGTAGCTTGTCTCCACCAATTCAGGAGAAAAGACGGAAAATTGAGGAATCTGTAGAATACTCAGATCCTCCCCCCGATAGCCACATGTACATAAATTCAAAAATTACGTTACAAGAACTTAAAGATGCTCTTCTCTCTTTGAACAATAAAAAATCGGCTGTAGGTCTGGTTGGCATTTCGTATACGCTTTTAAATCATTTACCAGAGAAATGGATTAAATATTTACACCATATCATACTAAAATGCTGGGAAAGTGGTCACATACCTGACATTTGGAAGAATTCAATTGTGATACCTGTACTGAAAGCTAATAAACCACGCTCTGATACAGGTAGTTACAGGCCTATCTCGCTTACATCCCATGTTTCGAAACTAATGGAAAAAAATACTCTGAATCGACTGACTTATTTTTGTGAGAAAAATAATATAATACCTATTAACCAGTCTGGATTTCGAAAAGGTAGATCGACGACAGACCATTTAGTCAAATTAACAACTCAAATAAAAACTCAGTTTGCGAGAAGGAAAAATGTCTTAGCTACCTTTTTTTATCTTAAAAAAGCGTATGATCAAGTCTGGCATGCACGACTTTTGTTGAAATTGAAACATATTGGTCTCAAAGGTAATATTTATTATTTCATCGAAGCATTTATAAGTAATCGAAGTATAGTCGCTAAAATAAGTAATACATACTCTGAAAAACGACCTGTAAACATGGGAATTCCACAGGGTTCCATAATATCTCCTCTTTTATTTAATATTTTGATCAATGACCTGCCAACACAAGTCTCAAACAATGTGAACTTAGCTCAGTACGCTGATGATATAGCGCTCTGGATGAACGTTTCGTTGAAAAGGAAGACTTCCTTAAGAGAAATAACCTATATTAAAAAGATCTATCAACGTGAAATTGATCACATTTCCACTTACTTGAAAGTTAACGGTCTGGAAATATCCAATGAAAAGACACATATGATTCTTTTTAATAATGGTTTCAGTCCTAAAGAGTTACCACTGTTCAAAATTGATAATGAGGAACTGAAATATACCACTCAGGTGAAATTTCTGGGAGTTCACTTGACTTCTAGTTTACAATGGAAAGTACATATTGATGCCTTGTTATACAAAGCCGTGAAAAGCTTTAATTTAATAAAAATAATTAGTAAACAGTCATGGGGGCAGGACACTAAAACGTTATTACATCTTGTTACAGCTTTAGTCAGATCAAAGTTGGCTTATGGCCAAGAGGTCTATTTTTCAGCCCCAAAATGTTATTTGAAAAAACTTCAAAGCTTAGATAGTAAAGCTGTTAAATGTGCTCTTGGGGTACCGGTGTATACAAAAACACAAGAAGTATATAAAATAGCCAGCATCCTTCCTTTGGAAGACTGGAGGAAGTTATCAGCTGCTAAATATATAGTTAGAGCAAATGCAGTAGCTAACTATGTTGACACGGATCTTAAAATTCGGTCTGACATCCATTTCCCCAAGAGAGCAAGAACAATAAAGGCACAAGAAACAATATCCACTTACACAAATGAGCTCTTCGAAATTTGCAGAGTAGTTCCTAAAAAAGTTTCACATAAACTGATATGTTGTCCTCTACCCCCTGGGAATTGTCCACTGCTACTTTTGATATCAACTACATTGAAACTGACTTGAGAAAAGATATTAATCCGCACCTGTTGGCAATTGACGTTCTGTCTCATCTGCATGAAAAATATTCACTTCACTTGAAAATATTTACTGATGGCTCTGTTCTAGATGATGGTGCAGCAGGCGCTGGTTTTATAATTCCAAACTTAAAAGTGGAAAAGGCTTACTCTTTAGGACAGGGACACTCAATCTTCACGTCTGAATTAGTCGCCATCCTAAT
>JAPXFY010000284.1:42500-52500 GCA_030674185.1 Monoplex corrugatus
GCCTGACTGTCATCATATCACACATCAAACATTCATTGGCCGCTATGCCCTGGCCAACAAATGCCTATCAGTTAACATCAGGAAGAGAGTTCGTTAATGTTAGAACCGATACTGTTGTACGGTTGTGAGGTGTGGACAGTCAACACGCAAAGCCAGAACAAGATTGAGGCAGCCGAAATATGGTTTCTAAGAAGAATGTTGAGAGTTGAGAGTTCCATGGACAGCAAAGAAAACGAATGAGACAGTCTTGATGGAGGCAGACACAAGAAGATCACTGATAAAGAAGATTTGGAAGAGACAGGCAACGTTTGTAGGACATATCATGAGGAAAGGGGAATTAGAGCACCTGGTCACAGCAGGAAAGCTGGAGGGAAAAAGAACACCAGGTAGACCCAGGGAGAAAATATTCAACGGACTTGCAGGGTGGCTGAGGACAGACAGGGTGGGAGAAGTACTTGCTGCGACAAAGTAGAACTTCGTATGGAGGGCCATGATTCGCCAATGCCATGCGGCAGGGCACATGATGCTGATGTGAATACCTCAGCTAGCTTTACTCTCATCAAATCACGCATCAGAGATATCTGAGTTGTAACACCCATCTTATTTCAGACTCATCGAATGACGTCACAAAATATGAATATTAAAAACCCGTCTCACTTTATTAATCATCAAATGACGTCATCAAAATAGCTAAGTATTAAAAACCCGTCTTACTTTAGACTCATCAATGACGTCATCAGAGATGTCTGAGTATCAAAAACCCATCTTACTTTAATGTTCTCCAATGACATGATTTGGAGATTTATCAAATGGTAAAACCACAGCTTGGTTTAGACTGGCCAAATCACACCGTTCAAAATTGACGTCAGCACCACGTCACGAGACGTAGGTGGAGGGGGGAGAGGGATAAGCATCCCAGGGAAGTGAGGGGGGGGGGTAGAGCTTATCTGATTCTACACTGACAACACCACAACAATCCTACCTGAACTTTGGCTTTAAACGGATCCATCTGTTTCAGTTTCTGTTTCAGTTTCAGTTTCAATTTCTCAAGATGACGTCTCCGCGCTCGGAATGAATTCCATATGCACTAACGTCACAGGTGCCACGTGATGGAGAAGATCCAGAATGATCACGGCACAAGCCGTAAGCCTGCACATAAACTCACTAGCTGGCCAGGTCCTGAGGTCCTACCTAGAAAGTTCCATAACCCTGGGATCGTAGGGGAGTGAGGTGCAATTGACTCAACTTTTCCCGGGGCCAGCACCACGAGGGCGGCGCCTATCCCCTGTCCCTCGTTTCAAGTTCATATTCATGTTCACATTTTTTTTTAACCAAGACGTCTGTCAGGTTGCAGTCGTCTGGGTGCTGATTCAGTTCTTGCCAGGCCTTGATGATTATCGTTTTGGAACCAAGGTTGTTTTTCGTGGCCCACATGGTTGCCTTGGTTACAGGTGGAGATTTCAGAGATGCTCTCTTGGCGGTCAAGGGAGTCTAATTTCTGTTTTGGGAAATATTTCTCGGTAGGGCTTGTTTCCCTTGCTGTTTTTCCTCAGGTGTGTGAAGGTTAATATCTGTAGGCCTGTGTTCCAAGGGGCGAGTCACTCTCTGTTTCTGTTGGACCTGTGAATCACGCTTTTCAGGCGGATTCAGTGGATTGTGGGGCCAACCTGAGTTCAGGTCTGATTTTTGAGTTCTCGTTGTACTGGCTTGGAAATTTCTGGTCAGTTGTTGGGTGTCTGTGTTTCGGGAAGGGTGTAAGTCCTTTTTCCCCCCCAAGATTACCTTGTTACTCGGTAACAGGTTACAAGTGAACTTAAGATGTAGTTCTGGTTCACTTTCGAGATTATTCTGTTTTCTATGTTCACCTGTAGTCCAGTTAAGTGTACTTGGCAAGGGTGATGTGGCGTCTGTACCAGTTTGTGCTGTTCTGTGCTGTTTAGGCGTCTATGTTGTTTGAGGAGCGGAAAAACTTTTGGTGGAGACCAGTATGATTCTGTGACTCTTTTGGAGAGGTGAGGAGTTTTAATGTCTGCCTCCATCAAGACTGTCTCGTTTGTTTTCTTTCCATGGATAGCAAAGAAAACAAACGAGACAGTCTTGATGGAGGCAGACACAAGTAGATCACTCATAAGGAAGATTAGGAAAAGACAGACAACATTTACAGGCCATTTTATGAGGAAGGGGGGATTGGAGCACCTGGTCACAACGGGGAAGCTGGAGGGAAAGAGAGCACCAGGTAGACCCAGGGAGAGAATGCTGGACGGACTTGCAGAGTGGCTGGGGATGAGGAGGGTAGGGGAGATGTTAGGGGCAACGAGAGATAGAGATGGATGGAAGTCCATGGTCGCCAACGCCATGCAGCAGGGCACCTGATGATGATGATGATGTTTATGGAAGGGCGTTAGTGCCTCTTCTTCGAGATAACCTTGTTACTCGGTAACAGATTTTAAATGAACTTAAGATGTAGTTCTGGTTCACTTTCGAGATTATTCTGTTTTCTATGTTTTCTATGTTCACCCTGTAGTCCAGTTGAGTGAACTTGGCAAGGGTGATGTGGCGTCTGTACCAGTTTGTGCTGTTCTGTGCTGTTCCAATCTCTATGTCGTCTTGAGGGAGTTGCGTTGTTGGTCGTTGTGTGGTGGAGTGTGTTGTTCGCGTTTATGGTTTAATTTCTGGTTTCCGTAGGTTCCAAACTGGGTTGAGAGGCTTGCCCAACCGGTTTGTGTGGCGTCGTAACGTAGGTTTGGGTCAGGGTTTATTCGTCGTCGTTGAGATGTAAATTCGCGATTATTTTCGATTCTCTGCGCCTTGGGTTATTGATTAGGCCTGGCGTTGTGAATCCAAGCCGTGAGGTTAAGATAACCAATTTAATTTACTGATAATGAACAGATTGGGCTGTTTACTGTTTGGGGATAAACGAAGAAGAGCTTACCGTTTGGAGATAAGGTTATGTGTGTCGTGTGGCAGACTGACAGTTGACGAGGAAGTTAAAGATAAAATGGATATTGTAACTTTATTATTGAGTGCCAGTATGAGTGTGTGGCTATTGTCAAGGGCCGGTTGATGTTTTGTATTTTGGGCCCATGTCGTGGTAACGTTCTATGGTTTTATTTTATGTGATTCTACTATGTGTGCCTTGTGATGGGTATTGAAATTGTTACCTTCATATATTCATAAAATTTGATCGGGGCTAAGTTCAATCATTTGCCTTGCCTTGGGCAACGCGATGGTTACTTATACCTGATTTAAAATCCTCTTCGACTGAGAGTCTAACGAAACTTTTGGGTAACGAAATTGTTACCTTCACATATTCTTAAACTTTTGTCAGGGCTAAGTTTAATCATTTACCTTGCCTTGTGCAACGTGATGGTTACTTATACCTGACTTCAAGTTCATTTCGGTTGACAGTTCAACAAATTTTCAAGGGTTTATGTTTTTTTTTATAATTTGATATTGCTCTTATCTCTTTGAGATGCCCCGTGTGTGATTTTGTGTGTGTTTCTTGAGATACCCCATGGATGACTTTTTGTGCAACGTAACTGTTTGAGATGCCCCGTGTGTGATTTTGTGTGTATTTCTTGAGATACCCCATGGATGACTTTTTGTGCAACGTAACTGTTTGAGATGCCCCGTGTGTGATTTTGTGTGTATTTCTTGAGATGCCCCGTGTGTGATTTTGTGTGTATTTCTTGAGATGCCCCGTGTGTGATTTTGTGTGTATTTCTTGAGATGCCCCGTGTGTGATTTTGTGTGTATTTCTTGAGATACCCCATGGATGACATTTTGTGCAACGTAACTGTTTGAGATGCACCGTGGATAATTTAGTGGACCTTTTGAGATGCACTGTGGATGATTTAGTGGACCTTTTGAGATGCACCATGGATGATTTAGTGGACCTTTTGAGATGCACCATGGATGATTTAGTGGACCTTTTGAGATGCACCGTGGATAATTTAGTGGACCTTTTGAGATGCACCATGGATAATTTAGTGGACCTTTTGAGATGCACCATGGATGATTTAGTGGACCTTTTGAGATGCACCATGGATGATTTAGTGGACCTTTTGAGATGCACCATGGATGATTTAGTGGACCTTTTGAGATGCACCATGGATGATTTAGTGGACCTTTTGAGATGCACCATGGATGATTTAGTGGACCTTTTGAGATGTACCATGGATGATTTAGTGGACCTTTTGAGATGCACCATGGATGATTTAGTGGACCTTTTGAGATGCACCATGGATGATTTAGTGGACCTTTTGAGATGCACCATGGATGATTTAGTGGACCTTTTGAGATGCACCATAGGTAGAAAGAAACTCTAGGGAGAGCTAGACAACAGAAGGTCTTCAGAGAAGTAACCCCCTTTAGACAAGTGTTTCGGCCCTGAATTCCTTACACTCTCGGGGGCCGGGCCACATCCAGGTCATGACTCCTGGATGCCCTTCTGCTGTTGTCTATTTTTTTTTTTTTTTTTTTCCACGCCGGGGATCGAACCTGGGCGATTCTGCGCTTCAGAACTGCGGTACGCGGTTTTACCAATGTGCTAACGGGGCACACATCATCTGTAGGGAATTTAATCCTTATGAAGTTCACTTTTTTCGTTCCTCCTTGCCCAGATCCAGCTTGAGCTCCTTTCTGCTGCCTCTGCCGCTTTAAGGGCTCTAGTCCTCTTCTTCCCAGAAATGGCGAGTTGTTTCATGAGATCATAAGCGGAGGTGCCCACAAACCCTCTTGCCCCGACCTCTATGGCGAAGATTTTGACCCGCAGACCTGCTTTCTTCAGGGTGCTGGCAAGACCGGCGTATTTTTCGGTCTTGTAGATATATGCTTCTTCCATTCTGCTTTCGTATGGCACAGTGAGTTCTATCAGAATCACTTGTTTCGAGGAGTCAGAGTGGAGAGCGATGTCTGGTCTCATGCCTGTCTTGCTGATGACATCTGGGTAATTTCTCCACTCTGGGAGGTCTGCTGTACACTCCCAGTCGACTGCTCCATCCAGAAGACCCTTTGGCAATGTGCTGGTTGTCATAGCCCTTTCGGGCCAGACCTGTTTCCCTCCTGCTTTGTAGAACGTTGTCATAGCAATTGGTGCGTTTGGGGTCATGGTTTTTTCGCTAACCACATCTGTGATCACTTTCAGAACTTGGTTGTGCCTCCATGTATACCTTCCTTGGGCTAGCGCTACTTTGCAAGAGCTTAGGACATGTTCCACTGTTTGTTTCTTCTGACAGAGCGGACATGCTGGGTCGTCTGCTTTCCCCCATTTCACTAAGTTTGCATTCGAGGGGAGCAGGTCATATACAGATCTGAGGAGGAAGCTTATCCTTAGAGGAGCCATGTGCCACATATCGTTCCAGCTGAGACTTCTTTGGAGTGCACTGTCCCATGTTGTCCATTGCCCCTGTTGACCTTGCTGGACTGCCTTCTGCACTCTTTTGACATCTTCTTCTTCCTTCAACTCCTGTATGACCATGTCTCTTTTTTCCTTCCCTTTGGCTTTGGACCACCACTGCATTTTTGTTGCTCCCAGTCCCTGTCTGTTGGTTTGCGTGTGTCCAATTATTTCTTTGATGCTGAGGTTTCTCTTGGCATTGTTTACAGCCTCTTGGACTTTCCACTTTCTGCCAGTTCTCAGCTTTGGATGAACTGCTCTCACGATATTGTCCTCCGATTCCTCCAGCATGCTCAACAGTCTTGCTTTTCCAACTTTGTATTCCTCCACTATGGATTTGAGAGGTAGCTTCAGCATTGCTTGACGACAGTAGAATGCAACATCAGTGAGACCAGGTGGGACACCGAGCCATTTTCTTGTGTATTTGTTGATTTTGGCTTCCATTGCTTCGACTGTGCTGGTGCAAATGTCATAGATTAGCAGTGGCCACAGCAGCTTTGGTATCAGCATGAACTGTAGACACCAGACTTTGTATTTGCCTGGCAGTCCGCAGTTATCTATTTTCTTCAGGCCTTCTTCTGCTGTTTGCTTGGTTTCACATCCCCTTTGTGTGTCTTTCAGGGAGTCATCATACCATCTTCCGAGACTTTTTACTGGCTCTTCTGTGACAGTGGGGATGGCTTGGTTGGCTACCATGAATTTGACTGAATCTGCCACTTTTCCTTTTCGCAGTGAGAGACTTCGGGATTTAGTGGACCTTTTGAGATGCACCATGGATGATTTAGTGGACCTTTTGAGATGCACCATGGATGATTTAGTGGACCTTTTGAGATGCACAATGGATAATTTAGTGTACCTTTTGAGATGCACCATGGATAATTTAGTGTACCTTTTGAGATGCACCGTGGATAATTTAGTGGACCTTTTGAGATGCACCATGGATAATTTAGTGTACTTTTTGAGATGCACCATGGATAATTTAGTGTACTTTTTGAGATACACCATGGATAATTTAGTGTACCTTTTGAGATGCACCATGGATGATTTAGTGGACCTTTTGAGATGCACCATGGATGATTTAGTGGACCTTTTGAGATGCACCATGGATGATTTAGTGGACCTTTTGAGATGTACCATGGATGATTTAGTGGACCTTTTGAGATGAACCGTGGATGATTTAGTGTACCTTTTGAGATGCACCATGGATAATTTAGTGGACCTTTTGAGATGCACCATGGATGATTTAGTGGACCTTTTGAGATGCACCATGGATGATTTAGTGTACCTTTTGAGATGCACCATGGATGATTTAGTGGACCTTTTGAGATGCACCATGGATAATTTAGTGTACATGTACCTTTTGAGATGCACCATGGATGATTTAGTGTACATGTACCTTTTGAGATGCACCATGGATAATTTAGTGTACATGTACCTTTTGAGATGCACCATGGATAATTTAGTGTACATGTACCTTTTGAGATGCACCATGGATAATTTAGTGTACATGTACCTTTTGAGATGCACAATGGATAATTTAGTGTACATGTACCTTTTGAGATGCACCGGGGATGATTTAGTGTACATGTACCTTTTGAGATGCACCATGGATGATTTAGTGGACCTTTTGAGATGCACCATGGATGATTTAGTGTACCTTTTGAGATGCACCATGGATAATTTAGTGTACATGTACCTTTTGAGATGCACCATGGATGATTTAGTGTACATGTACCTTTAGAGATGCACCATGGATAATTTAGTGTACATGTACCTTTTGAGATGCACCATGGATAATTTAGTGTACATGTACCTTTTGAGATGCACCTTGGATAATTTAGTGTACATGTACCTTTTGAGATGCACCATGGATAATTTAGTGTACATGTACCTTTTGAGATGCACCATGGATGATTTAGTGTACCTTTTGAGATGCACCATGGATTATTTAGTGGACCTTTTGAGATGTACCATGGATGATTTAGTGTACATGTACCTTTTGAGATGCACCATGGATAATTTAGTGGAACTTTTGAGATGCACCATGGATGATTTAGTGGACCTTTTGAGATGCACCATGGATGATTTAGTGTACATGTACCTTTTGAGATGCACCATGGATGATTTAGTGGACCTTTTGAGATGCACCATGGATGATTTAGTGGACCTTTTGAGATGCACCATGGATGATTTAGTGGACCTTTTGAGATGCACCATGGATAATTTAGTGTACATGTACCTTTTGAGATGCACCATGGATAATTTAGTGGACTTTTTGAGATGCACCATGGATGATTTAGTGTACATGTACCTTTTGAGATGCACCATGGATGATTTAGTGGATCTTTTGAGATGCACCATGGATGATTTAGTGTACATGTACCTTTTGAGATGCACCATGGATAATTTAGTGTACATGTACCTTTTGAGATGCACCATGGATAATTTAGTGTACATGTACCTTTTGAGATGCACCATGGATAATTTAGTGTACATGTACCTTTTGAGATGCACCATGGATAATTTAGTATACATGTACCTTTTGAGATGCACCGGGGATGATTTAGTGTACATGTACCTTTTGAGATGCACCATGGATAATTTAGTGTACCTTTTGAGATGCACCATGGATGATTTAGTGGACCTTTTGAGATGCACCATGGATGATTTAGTGGACCTTTTGAGATGCACCATGGATAATTTAGTGTACCTTTTGAGATGCACCATGGATGATTTAGTGTACCTTTTGAGATGCACCATGGATGATTTAGTGGACCTTTTGAGATGCACCATGGATGATTTAGTGGACCTTTTGAGATGCACCATGGATGATTTAGTGGACCTTTTGAGATGCACCATGGATGATTTAGTGTACATGTACCTTTGAGATGCACCATGGATAATTTAGTGTACATGTACCTTTTGAGATGCACCATGGATGATTTAGTGTACATGTACCTTTTGAGATGCACCATGGATAATTTAGTATACATGTACCTTTTGAGATGCACCATGGATAATTTAGTGTACATGTACCTTTTGAGATGCACCATGGATGATTTAGTGTACATGTACCTTTTGAGATGCACCATGGATAATTTAGTGTACATGTACCTTTTGAGATGCACCATGGATAATTTAGTGTACATGTACCTTTTGAGATGCACCATGGATGATTTAGTGTACAAGTACCTTTTGAGATGCACCATGGATAATTTAGTGTACATGTACCTTTTGAGATGCACCATGGATAATTTAGTGTACATGTACCTTTTGAGATGCACCATGGATAATTTAGTGGACCTTTTGAAATGCACCATGGATGATTTAGTGGACCTTTTGAGATGCACCGGGGATAATTTAGTGGACCTTTTGAGATGCACCATGGATGATTTAGTGGACCTTTTGAGATGCACCATGGATGATTTAGTGGACCTTTTGAGATGCACCATGGATGATTTAGTGGACCTTTTGAGATGCACCATGGATGATTTAGTGGACCTTTTGAGATGCACCATGGATAATTTAGTGTACATGTACCTTTTGAGATGCACCATGGATAATTTTAGTGGACTTTTTGAGATGCACCATGGATGATTTAGTGTACATGTACCTTTTGAGATGCACCATGGATGATTTAGTGGACCTTTGAGATGCACCATGGATGATTTAGTGTACATGTACCTTTTGAGATGCACCATGGATAATTTAGTGTACATGTACCTTTTGAGATGCACCATGGATAATTTAGTGTACATGTACCTTTTGAGATGCACCATGGATAATTTAGTGTACATGTACCTTTTGAGATGCACCATGGATAATTTAGTATACATGTACCTTTTGAGATGCACCGGGGATGATTTAGTGTACATGTACCTTTTGAGATGCACCATGGATAATTTAGTGTACCTTTTGAGATGCACCATGGATGATTTAGTGGACCTTTTGAGATGCACCATGGATGATTTAGTGGACCTTTTGAGATGCACCATGGATAATTTAGTGGACCTTTTGAGATGCACCATGGATGATTTAGTGGACCTTTTGAGATGCACCATGGATGATTTAGTGGACCTTTTGAGATGCACCATGGATGATTTAGTGTACATGTACCTTTTGAGATGCACCATGGATAATTTAGTGTACATGTACCTTTTGAGATGCACCATGGATGATTTAGTGTACATGTACCTTTTGAGATGCACCATGGATAATTTAGTGTACATGTACCTTTTGAGATGCACCGTGGATGATTTAGTGTACCTTTTGAGATGCACCATGGATGATTTAGTGGACCTTTTGAGATGCACCATGGATAATTTGGTGGACCTTTTGAGATGCACCGGGATGATTTAGTGTACATGTTCCTTTGAGATGCACCATGGATAATTTAGTGGACCTTTTGAGATGCACCATGGATAATTTAGTGGACCTTTTGAGATGCACCATGGATTATTTAGTGTACCTTTTGAGATGCACCATGGATAATTTAGTGGACCTTTTGAGATGCACCATGGATAATTTAGTGGACCTTTTGAGATGCACCATGGATGATTTAGTGGACCTTTTGAGATGCACCGTGGATAATTTAGTGGACCT
>JAPXFY010000284.1:55000-67670 GCA_030674185.1 Monoplex corrugatus
CTGATATGGCTCTATGCAGTCGGCTGGACTTTAAACAACAATAACAATAACAATGTAATGTTTCTCAAAACAAGATCAGAGATGCATCAGATCTGACAGCAGCAGAATGTATTGTCCACTACGTATAACAGCCGGTCATTGCGTCAGCCATTCCCGTTCAGTGGGGTCATTTGTCCTGACTGGCTATGGACTGATTGCACATTACTGGTTCTTTTGCCATGCATCTATAATCAGTGTGTGTGTGTGTGTGTGTGTGTGTGTGTGTGTGTGTGTGTGTGTGTTGTGTGTGTGTGTGTGTATTGTGGTATGTTGTGTGTGTGGGGGGGGGGCGATTGGGAGGAATTTGTGTCTGCATGCATGTCGATCTGTCAGTTGTGGTGTTGTTTGTGCGTTCGTTTGTGTGTGCTTGTGTGTGTTCGTTCGTAATTTCTTTTAATGTCTAGTCACATATGTGCTTTTAGACGAAAAAAAAAATCCAAAAAAACAATCAATAAATCAAAGAAATAAGACGGAAACAGGGAGAATTTTTATAATATAATCAAAGGACATAACTCTTGAGAATTATCTCCCATGTTGTACTTCTCAAATCTAACACAGTTTGCGCTACCCTTTCAGCTAGCATAGAAGCAGATACAAAGTACAAAAACAGTAAGCTCAGAACACTCCAGAGTTATGTCCTTTGATTAATAATCAATAAATCAATCAATAAATAAATATATACGTAACTAACCAACTAACCAGCTAACTAACCAGCTAACTAACCAGCTAATTAACCAGCTAACCAGCTAACTAACCAGCTAACTAACCAGCTAATTAATCAGCTAACTAACCAGCTAACCAGCTAACTAACCAGCTAACTAACCAGCTAACTAACCAACTAACCAGCTAACTAACCAGCTAACTAACCAGCTAACTAACCAGCTAACTAACCAGCTAATTAACCAACTAACCAGCTAACTAACCAACTAACTAACCAGCTAACTAACCAACTAACTAACCAACTAACCAGCTAACTAACCAGCTAACTAACCAGCTAACTAACCAACTAACCAGCTAACTAACCAGCTAACTAACCAGCTAACAAACCAGCTAACCAGCTAACCAGCTAACTAACCAGCTAACTAACCAGCTAACTAACCAGCTAACTAACCAGCTAACTAACCAGCTAACTAACCAGCTAACTAACCAACTAACCAGCTAACTAACCAGCTAACTAACCAGCTAACTAACCAGCTAACTAACCAGCTAACTAACCACTAACTAACCAACTAACCAGCTAACTAACCAACCAACGTACCAACCAACTAATCGAATAACTAACTAACTAACTAACTAACCAACTAACGAACTAACGAACTAACTAACTAAGTAACTAAGTAACTAACGAAACTAACTAACTAAGTAACTAAGTAACTAAGTAACTAAGTAACTAACTAACTAACTAACTAACCAACTAACGAACTAACGAACTAACTAACTAAGTAACTAAGTAACTAAGTAACTAACGAACTAACTAACTAACTAACTAACTAACTAACTAACTAACTAACGAACTAACGAACTAAGTAACTAAGTAACCAACTAAATACACTAACTAACGAACTAATTCGATACATGAATGAATAAGATAAAAGGGTGGATGAATCTATGAAATGATAAAGGCATTGCATCATGTCAGGTCACATCAAATAATTCAACGAACAATCAGAACATTAGAACAATCAGGTTTCATTAGTTTGTGCAGGTTTGCCCACGCACGTGCGTGTGTGTGTGTGTGTGTGTGTGTGTGTGTGTGTGTGTGTGTTGTGTGTGTGTGTGTGTGTGTGTGTGTGTGTGTGTGTGTGTGTGTGTGTGTGTGTGTGTGTGTGTGGTGTCGTGTGCATAATTAAAGACACTCAACAAATACATTACTGTTTGTGAACTCCAGTATTTCAGGCTTGGTTCCTCTTCAGCATGAGAACAAGGCACATGGCAGGATCGCTTTGACATTGTTGACGTCATTTCCCTTCCCTCAAACCATCGCATTTGTCTCCCCTGCTTCTCTCAAGTCACAAACACTTTGTGCTTTCACATCAATTGTGTTCTTGTGCTGTACGGAACATTAGGCTGCTGGACCATAGAAACTCACGCCTCACCCCTCACGTCTCACGTCTCACGTCTCATGCTTCACGCCTCACATTTCATGCACTGGGCCACAAGAGCTCATGCGTCTGTTTTGTGTTGACGGTGCCAGAATACAGTGCTGATTGTTCAATTGATCAGAGACAACAATATTCGCAATTTGTTTCTTTTTTTCCGAAGATGGATTCTTCCCACTAAGAAGACCTCCTGATTTTGCTCTTGCTCAGGATGAGGAAGCGAAAGAGACAAAGCATAATTATGGTGCTGAGAACATTTCTACAGAATCACGAGGAGAATTCCACCGTACATTCCACCATCTCCTTAACTTTGGGTTTGTTCAGAATCTTCAAGGCTTCCCGAACTTGTGTGTGTGTGTGTGTGTATGTGTGTGTGTGTGCGTGTGTGTGTTTTGTGTGTGTGTGTGTGTGTGTGTGTGTGTGTGTATGTGTGTGGTGTGTGTGTGTGTGTATGTGTGTGTGTGTGTGTGTGTGCGTGTGTGAGTATGTGTGTGTGTGTATGAGTGTGCGTGCGTGCGCGCATGTGTGTGTGTGTGTGTGTGTGTGTGTGTGTGTGTGTGTGTGTGTTTGTGTGTGTGTGTGTGTGTGTGTGTGTGTGTGTGTGTGTGTGTGTGTGATCTTTGTCCTTGTAGTAAGGCACACGCTGAGTTCAGAGGACGTGCCTTGCCTGGACAAACTCGATCAGTAACTCTTTGTAGTCATCCATCCCGCATGTGAGGAGAATTGAAATGGCCAATGATAACCAGGAACTTCGACTACACGCATCGAAAAAAGTGGACAGTCCCACTTCTCCGCTCACGCGTGAACCGTGAACCGTGAACCGTGAAGCATGAAATGTGAGTGGAGTTGTATGGCCCCCGTTCAAGACAGACCTCGTCTGTTCATTTTTCTATTCGCGAGTGAGGCATGAAGCATGAGGCGTGAGACGTGAGGCGTGAAGCATGAGACGTGAGGCGTGAGTTTGTATGGCCCAGCAGCCTAAGGAAAGTTGTGTTGTTGTCTGTGTTGTACAGTTTGTGTCTTTGTTTCTGTGTGCTTTGTGTTTGTGTTTGTGTCACGGGAAGAAATTTTGGGTGATGATTTAGAATTGGGGGGATGATTGTGCGAAATTATCTTTCTATATAGAAATCACACACAACAAGAAGGAAGGAGAGAGACGAGTAGAAACGCATTAAGCACACTAGCAGTAACTTTCAAAAGCAGTCCACACATAGCATTACAAGTCAATGTAGTTTCTTTAATTAAGCACTTGTATTTTGTATTTATTTATTCACCTACTTTTATTTTGTATTTATTTATTCACCTACTTCTATTTTGTATTTATTTATTCACCTACTTTTATTTTGTATTTATTTATTCACCTACTTACTTCTTATTCACTTACTCACTCACTCACTCACTTGCCTGCTTACCTATTTTCTTTCTTACTTACTTACTTACATACGTGCTCACTTACCTATCTATGATTAAGAAAATATTGCCTTCACCTAGTTGGTAGACCGCTGAGCATTTGTTTATTTACTTTATATATAATTATGCTCTTTTTGAAGGTAAGATACACACATACACATGTCATTTACATGTAACCAAGATTATTCCAGTGGCAGGCTAATAAAATATCAGTATAAAATGTAGACTAGGTAAAACATAGTCCAGGTAGGACCTCTAGACCTGGCCAGCTGATGGGTTTATGTGCAGGCTTAAGGCGTGTGCCACGGTCATCATACACGCGGCACCTGTGACGTTAGTGCATATGGAATTCGTTCTGGAGACGTCATCTTGAGAAATTGAAACCGAAACTGAAACAGAGCCTCCAAAAAACCCTATGTACTGGCAAGGTATTGAGAAATGGCAGTGTCAGCATCATCATCAGATGCCCTGCCGCATGGCGTTGGCGACCATGGACTTCCATCCATCTCTATTTCTCATTGCCCCCGGCATCTCCCCCACCCTCCTCATCCCCAGCCACTCTGCAAGTCCGTCCAGCATTCTCTCCCTGGGTCTACCTGGTGCTCTCTTTCCTCCAGCTTCCTCGTTGTGACCAGGTGCTCCAAACCCCCTTCCTCATAAAATGGCCTATAAATGTTGCTTGTCTTTTCCTAATCTTCCTTATGAGTGATCTACTTGTGTCTGTCTCCATCAAGATTGTCTCGTTTGTTTTCTTTGCTGTCCATGGAACTCTCAACATTCTTCTGAGAAACCACATCTCGGCTGCCTCGATTCTGCTCTGGCTTTGCTTGCTGACTGTCCACGCCTCGCATCCATACAACAGTATTGGTTCTACATAACATTCAAGGACTCTCTTTCTGATGTTAACTGATAAATTAATGGAAGTGTATTTCAAATGAACAGCAGCAGGAAGAAACTTTGGAAGAGGTGGCCAGCAGAAGGTTCTGGAGGGAAAGCTTCTCTCAAGGAAGTGTTTTGGTCCTAAATGTTCTATACTGTCAGGGGGGACGGGCAGTATACGGGTCATGACTCTCCCACGTGGGAATGCCGGTATAGATAGCATCCCCATCTTCTATAAATTCTGTGCTAGAAATTTCCTCTTTTCTACCACTCTCTTTGTTTCTGCCTTGTTGCTTTGCTTTCTGTCATCTCTTCCTATCATTTTCTTTTTTTGCCTTGTTGGTCCATTCACCTGTATGTTTCGGAACCCCCTGTGGCGATGCCCGGGGTTCTTTCAGTGTAAATAGCATCCTCACCTTCTGGAAATTCTGTGCTAGAAATTTTCCTCTTTTTTATCACTCTCTTTGTTTCTGCCTTGATCCTTTGCTTTCTGTCATTTCTTCCTGTAATTTATTTTGCCTTGTTGGTCCATTCACCTGTATGTGTTCGATAAAGTAATTCATAATTGGGATGTCTGTTGACGGTTTGTTTGGCTCTAAGGAAATGGGCTTGTACGGGAGCCATTTTTGGCATTTTAGAACAACTGATAAATGTGACTGGTATTTCTTTTAAACGACTAATAAATAAAATTGGTTAATATTTTAAAGCGACTGCTAAACGCGATTGGTAAACATTTTCAAACGACTGTTAGATATTGTCGGAAGATATTTTAAAAACATTGTTGAATGTGTTTTTAAACAATCGATAAATGATTGGTCGATATTTTAAAACGAGGAAAGATGAAGGAGATTCTAACTGCATATGGACTACCCAAGGAAACAGTAGACGCCATCATGATGCTGTATCAGAATACCCGCTGTATGGTTCGCTCCCCTGACGGAGACACAGACTTCTTCAACATCACTGCTGGAGTCCTTCAAGGAGATACGCTTGCCCCCTACATTTTCATCATCTGTCTCGATTATGTGCTGAGGAAAGCAGTGGTTAAGAACAAAAAACTCGGCTTTACCCTCACAGAACAGAAGAGCAGATGCTACCCTGCGGTAAAGATAAAAGATGCGGATTACGCTGATGACCTGGCTGTTCTCGCAGATCTCCTAAAGGATGCAACATCTCTCCTTCACAATGTCGAAAAAACAGCAATGGAGATCGGGCTCCACCTCAATGCGACCTAAACAGAGTTCATTTGTCTGAACCAAGACGCATCAGAAGGTATGAGAAGTCTCAATGGAGATATGATCAAACAAGTTCAAGACTTTAAATACCTTGGCAGCTACATTGACTCCACAGAACAAGACGTCAACACCAGACTCGGAAATGCCTGGGGCGCACTAAATCACCTGGACAAAATCTGGAAATCCGATCTACCAGACAACCTGAAAAGGAACTTCTTCCGAGCAGCAGTGGAGTCTGTTCTTACATATGGCTCAATCTCTTGGACCCTAACAACGACATTGGAGAGGAAGATTGATGGAGCATATACACGAATGCTGCGTGCAGCCCTGAACAAATCCTGGAGAGAACATCCAGCTAACAAAGATTTACATGGCAAGATCCCACCAATCAGTAAATCAATACGTCAACAAAGACTGCGCTTCGCGGGACACTGCTGGCGTAGCAAAGAAGAACTGGTGGGGATGTTCTACTATGGAGACCCAGTCACGGCAAACAAAGACCAGGACGTCCAAAGAAGACCTTCATCGACCAACTGATGAATGATACGGGCTGTCAATATGATGAACTACCTACTGCAATGTCTGACAGAGAAGGATGGAAGAAACGTGTCATGGATAGCCGAGCAAGCTCGACATGATGATGATGATGATGATTAAAACGAGTAATGAACGTGGATAGTCATCATCATCATCAAGTGCCTTGCCACATGGCGTTGGCGATCATGGCCCTCCATATGTATCTGTCCTTTGTTGCCACAAGAACATCTTCCACCCTGTCTGTCCTCAACCACTCTGCAAGTCTGTCCAATATTTTTTCTCTGGGTTTACCTGGTGTTCTCTTTCCCTCACAGCTTTACGTGGATAGTAGATAGTTTTAAAAGCCTGAAAAAGTCAATTTGTTATGATTCAGTTTAAAAGGGCTTAAAGAAGCCATGTGTCATGTTTCAGTTTAAAAGGACTGAAAAAAGCCAATGTCTTATGTTTCAACTGAAAAAAGCCAATGTCTTATGTTTCAACTGAAAAAAGCCAATGTCGTATGTTTCGGTGGACTGAAAAAAGCCAATGTTATGTGCAGAAGCAATTTCATATAATTTAGGCCCATTTTTGTTTATGTTTTAAACAAAAATGGGCCTAAATTATATGAAATTGCTTCTGCACATAACATTGGCTTTTTTCAGTTGAAACATAAGACATTGGCTTTTTTTTATGTTTTAGTGTAATTAGTAATGTTTACATTGTATTGGGGTATGTTTTTAAGTCCCCTGATGATAAATTGTATGGAGTGATCAAAGACAGGGGCATCTCCTTGGATTATCTCCGTTAATGCATTGATATGTGTACCTAAATTTCTGTACCAGTTTATTTTTACAGCGAGGTATGGTGTTTTGAAGTTATAGCCCTGATATGGCTGTATGCAGTCGGCTGGGCTTTAAGCAACGATAGCAATAACGTGTTACGTTTAAGTCGAAAAGGACTATAAAAAAGTATAAAAAAGTCAATGATTTATGTTTCAACGTAAAAGGATTGAAAAAGCCAGTGTCTTGTGTTTCAGTTTAACAGAACTGAAAAAAGCCAATGTCCTATGTTTCAGTTTAAAAGGACTGAAAAATGTCAATGTGTTGTTTCAGTTTAAAAGGACTGGAAAAAAAGCCAATGTTATGTTTCAATTTTAAAGGACTGAAAAAGCCAATGTGTTATGTTTCAACTGAAAAGGACTAAAACAAAGCCAATGTCTATGTTTCAATTTAAAAAGACTGAAAAAAACAAATGTGTTATGTTTCAGTTTAAAAGGACTGAATCCCCCGCGGGGATGCTGGGGGCTGTTTCAGTATAAATAGTATCCCAACCTTCTGGAAATTCTGTGCTAGAAATTTCTTCTTTTCTGTCACTCTCTTTGTTTCTGCCTTGCTGGTCCATTCACCTGTATGTGTTCCATAAAGTCTTACGTACTTTTTCTTAGGATTGATAACTGGGTACATGTATTAAGTACATTTTTGGCTCTAGGAAGGTGAGATATGCGGAAGCAATTTTACGAAATTTATGCCTGTTTTTATATATGTTTTGGTGTCCTTATGTATGCTTATATTTGTATTCAGGTGTGTTTTTTTTAATCTCCCCTGTGAGATAAATTGGACGGAGTGGTCAACGCCGGGGGCATGTCCCTAGATTATGTGCACGAATGCATTGAAATGTGTACTTAATTTTTTTTTTTTCTGTTGAGGTTGTGTATGCTTTGAAGCGGTTATAACCCTGATATGGCTCTGCGCAGTCGGCTGGGCTTTAAACAACAATAACAACAATAACAAAAGGGACTGAAAAATGCCAATGTCTTACGTTTCAGAATTGCTACCAAGGTGAAGATGGGGACAGCGGACGTGCTGTGTAGCAGTGTTGTACTGTACTTCTGTCTCGTCGGCTTACCGTTCACAATGACCAACGCACAAACACCCCCCAGCAGCACTACCCCTCCCACCACCACCACCTCTTCCTCTTCAACCTCTTCCTCCACCTTCACCCCCATAGCCGCCCCCACGACAACACCTATGTCATCAACAACATCATCGGTGTGGTCAACATCATCAACAACAGCAACAACAACACCAGCCACACCACCATCATCAACAACAACAACATCACCACCATCGACAACAACACCATCAACAACAACACCACTATCAACAACAACATCACCATCAACAACAACAACACCACCATCAACAACAACACCACCATCAACAACAACAACAACACCATCAACAACACCATCAGCAACAACAACACCACCATCAACAACAACACCACTATCAACAACAACATCACCATCAACAACAACAACACCACCATCAACAACAACACCACCATCAACAACAACAACAACACCATCAACAACACCATCAGCAACAACAACACCACCATCAACAACAACAACACTATCAACAACAACATCACCATCAACAACAACATCACCATCAACAACAACACCACCACCATCAACAACAACACCACCACCAACAACACCACTATCAACAACAACATCACCATCAACAACAACACCACCACCATCAACAACAACACCATCAACAACAACACCATCAACAACAACAACAACAACACCACCATCAACAACAACACCACTATCAACAACAACACCATCAACAACAACAACAACACCACCATCAACAACAACAACACCACCACCAACACCAACAACAACAACACCACAATTAACAACAACACCACCAGCATCATCAGCAACAACACTATCAAATACAACAATACCACCACCATCAACAACAATACCACCATCAACAACAACAACACCATCAACAACAACAACACCACCATCAACAACAACACCATATACAACAACACCATCAAATACAACAACACCACCATCAACAACAACACCATCAACAACAACACCATCAACAACACCACTATCAACAACAACACCACTATCAACATCAACAACAACACCATCAACAACAACACCATCATCAACAACACCATCATCAACAACACCATCATCAACAACAACAACAACACCACCAACAACAACAACACCACTATCAACAACAACAACACCACCACCATCAACAACAACACCACCATCAACAACACCACTATCAACAACAACAACACCACCACCATCAACAACAACAACACCATCAACAACACCACTATCAACAACAACACCACTATCACATCAACAACAACACCATCAACAACACCACCATCAACAACAACACCACTATCAACAACAACAACAACACCACCATCAACAACAACACCACCATCAACAACAACATCACCATCAACAACAACAACAACACCATCAACAACAACACCACCATCAACAACACCACCATCAACAACACCACCATCAACAACACCACCACCATCAACAACAACAACACCACTATCAACAACAACAACAACAACAACACCACCATCAACAACAACACCACCATCAACAACAACACCACTATCAACAACAACATCACCATCAACAACAACACCACCATCACCACCACCACCATCAACAACAACATCACCACCACCACCATCAACAACAACAACACCACCATCAACAACAACAACAACAACACCATCAACAACAACATCACCACCACTATCAACAACAACAACGACGACGACGACAACACCAGATCCATGTGTGTCCAACATGTGTGAAAATGGTGGCAGCTGTGTTACCACAACAAGTGGCACCAACACCAACACCGTCTGTATATGCGTCGCTGGCTTCACAGGCAATACCTGTGACACGGTGAGACACACACACTATCAGTGGCTGGGTGGGTGGGACGGAGGGTGGGTCGATGGATAGATGGATGGATGGATGGATGGATGGATGGATGGATGGAGGGAGGGAGGGAGGGAGGGATGGGTGGGTGGATGGATGGGTGGATGGATGGATGGATGGGTGGATGGAGGGATGGATGGATGGATGGGTGGATGGATGGATAAATGGATGGATGGATGGGTGGATGGATGGATGGATGGGTGGATGGAGGGAGGGATAAATGGATGGATGGATGAGTGGATGGATGGAGGGAGGGAGGGAGGGAGGGATAAATGGATGGATGGATGGATAGATAGATGGATGGATGGGTGGATGGATGGATAAATGGATGGATGGATAAATGGTTGGATGGATGGATGGAGGGATGGATGGATGGGTGAATGGATGGGTGGATGGATGGATAAATGGATGGATGGAAGGATGGATAAATGGATGGGAGGATGGATGGAGGGAGGGAGGGATGAATGGGTGGATGGATGGATAAATGGATGGATGGACGAGTGGGTGGATGGATGGATGGATGGATAAATGGATGGGTGGATGGATGGGTGGATGGATGGGTGGATGGATGGATAAATGGATGGGTGGATGAATGGGTGGATGGATGGATGGATGGATGGGTGGATGGATGGATGGATAAATGGATGGGTGGCTGGATGGATGGAGGGAGAGATGGGTAGATGGATGGATGGATGGATGGGTGGATGGATGGGTGGATGGATGGATAAATGGATGGATGGATAAATGGATGGATGGATGGATAAATGGATTGGTGGATGGATGGATGGGTGGATGGATGAATGGGTGGATGGATGGATAATGGATGGGTTGATGGATGGGTGGATGGATGGATAAATGGATGGGTGGATGGATGGGTGGAGGGAGGGATAAATGGATGGATGGATAAATGGATAGATGGATGGATGGATGGATGGGTGGATGGATGGATGGATGAATGGGTGGATGGATGGATAATGGATGGGTTGATGGATAGGTGGATGGATGGATAAATTGATGGGTGGATGGATGCAGGGAGGGAGGAATAAATGGTTGGATGGATGGGTGGATGGATGGATGGGTGGATGGATGGGTGGATAAATGGATGGATGGATGGATGGGTGGATGGGTGGATGGAAGGATGGATGGATGGGAGGGATGGGTGGATGGGGTGATGGATGGATAAATGGATGGATGGATGGATAAATGGATGGATGGATGGATAAATGGATGGATGGATGGTGGGTGGGTGGATGGATGGATGGATGGAGGGATGGATGGATGGATTGATGGATGGGTGGATGGATGGATGGATAAATGGATGGATGGATAAATGGATGGATGGATGGATGGATGGATGGATGGATGGATGGATGGATGGATAAATGGATGGGTGGGTGGGTGGATGGATGGATGGATGGAGGGATGGATGGATGGATGGGTGGATGGATGGGTGGATGGATGGATAAATGGATGGGTGGAGGGGAGGGATGGAGGGAGGGATGGATGGATGGATGGATGTATAAATGGATGGATGGATGGGTGAATGGATGGATGGGTGGATGGATGGGTGGGTGGGTGGATGGATAAATGGGTGGATGGATGGATGAATGGATGGGTGGATGGATAAATGGATGGATGGGTGGATGGATGGGTGGATGGATGGGTGGATGGATGGATGGGTGGATGGATGGAGGGAGGGAGGGATCGATGGGTGGATGGATGGATAAATGATGGGTGGATGGATGGATGGAGGAATGGATGGATGGATGGGTGGATGGATGGATGGAGGGATGGATAAATGGATGGATGGATGGGTGGATGGATAGGTGGATGGATGGATAAATGGATGGGTGGTGAGGAATGGAGGATGATGGATGGATGGATGGGGATGGATGGATGGGGATGGATGGATGGATGGATGGATGGAGGGATGGATGGTATGGATGGTGGTGATGGATGGATAAATGGATGGATGGATGGATGGATAAATGGTGATGGATGGATGGAGGAGGAGGATGGGAAGGGATGGATGGATGGATGGATGGTGGATGGATGATAATGGATGGATGGATGATGGATGGGATGGATGGATAAATTGGATGGATGGATGGATGGATGGATGCATGGATAATGGATGGAGGATGGATGGGATGATGGATGGATGGAGGGAGGATGGGATGGTGTGGAGGATGGTGGTGGATGGATGGGAGGATGGATGGATGATAATGGATGGGTGGATGGTGGATAATTGGATGTGGGTGGAAGGATGGATGGATGGATGGATAAATGGATGGATGGATGGTGATGGATGGATGGATGGGGATGGAGGGATGGATGGGTGGTAGGATGGAGGGATGGGATGGAGGGGAGGGAGGGATGGATGGGTGGTGGAGGATGGATGGGTGGAGGGATGGATGGGTGGATGGATGGATTGATAAATGGATGGGTGGGGTGGATGGATGGATGGTGGATAGATGGAGTGGATGGGTGGTGTGGATGGATAAATGGATGGATGGATGAATGGATGGGTCGATGGATAAATGGATGGATGGGTGGATGGATGGGTGGATGGATGGGTGGATGGATGGGTGGATGGATGGGTGGATGGATGGATGGAGGGAGGATCGGGTGGGTGGATGGATGGATAAATGGATGAGTGGATGGATGGATGGGTGGATGGATGG
>JAPXFY010002846.1:0-24676 GCA_030674185.1 Monoplex corrugatus
GGAGATTGAGAAAAGAAGAAAAAATGTGATGGTGGGTGGGTGTGGGGGGGGGGTGTAATGAAAACAATTTAGAGAGAGGGAGGGAGAGGTGTGGGAGAGAGGAGAGGGAGGGAGAGATGTGGGAGAGAGGAGAGGGAGGGAGAGATGTGGGAGAGAGGAGAGGGAGGGAGGTAGCTGACAGCTTTAAACGTTGGTTGGACGTCGATCAGTCTCTGTGCGAAACGTCGTCTTGCGTGCCAAGAATTGCGGTTGCGTCCCCTTGCTGTCTATTGTGCCCCTTGATAACATTTGCATAAGCTTCCGGTGGCCGAGCCACTTGCTCGTCAAGAGTGGGAGCGCTTTTCATGTCGGGACGGGTGTGGGTCTGGCTGTGAGTGTGCTAGATTGTCCTTTTGTTCCCCTTCTTGCCGTCTGAAGAAATTGGATCTGGCAGATGTTCTGTACAGTTTGATGTGCTGCTTTTCTTTAGAGGCTTTTCTTGATGGTTCCATTTCCACAGCACCACGGCCAAAGACGATTTCCTCCTGGCTGAATAAGAGCCAGGGTGGGAGTAGAATAGAAAGGGTTGGATGAAGATAGGGGTGCAGGGAGCTGACATTTATGATGAAGGAGTTAAAAATAGCAAAAACTTACAAAGTACAATCAAAACACACAAAAATGGAAGACGATAAACGGGTATTTGATAAAGAAAATAGAACAGGACCAAATTCTGGACAAAAGTGTCTCTGAGACACACAGCCAAAATGATATAGATATAAAGATTATCAGCAAATGTCAAATAAGTTTACTTATTTCAAAACTAGAAATTAACAGAATAAATATTTGTCAACAGCTGAATTTTCTTTACAGCCTATCATCATCATCATCATCATCATCATCATCATCGTCATCATCATCATCATCATCATCATCAAGTGCCCTGCCGCATGGCGTTAGTGATCATGGCCCTCCACTCGAATCTATCCCTGTCGTTGCAAGTACATCTTCCACCCTGTCTGTCCTCAGCCATCCTGCAAGTCCGTCCAATATTTTCTCCCTGGGTCTACCTGGTGTTTTCTTTCCCTCCAGCTTTCCTGTTGTGACCAGGTGCTTTAATTCCCCTTCCCCCATAATATGTCCTATAAATGTTGCCTGTCTTTTCCTAATCTTCCTTATTAATGATCTTCTTGTGTCTGCCTCCATCAAGACTGTCTCATTTGTTTTCTTTGCTGTACATAATAATAATAATAATAATTACAATATTTATATAGCGCAAAATCTTGATAAAATCAAATCTAAGCGCTGAAGCAGACACACACGCACGCACGCACGCACGCACGCACGCACGCACGCACACACACACACACACACACACACGCATGGCTATAAATGGGGAGAAAGAATAAAAGCAATAAAAGCAATAAAAGCAAGAATAAAACAATGGAAAATTATAGAGAGCATAGCATATACAATTATATATTATAACCATGTGATTTCTCTCCGAGCGGAGACAGGCTGCAGAGGGGGGAGGGGGGGTTGAGTGAGGTTAGGATTTTATGCAGAGGAGAAAAGGTGGGTTTTGAGAGCGGACTTGAAGGAGACAAAAGTAGGTTGCTGACGGGCTGAGAGAGGAAGTTTGTTCCAGGAGAGTGGACCAGAAACAGAGAAGGCTCGTGGACCATAGGTATTGAGCTTAGTGCGTGGAAAGCGAAAAGTCAGAGGATCGGAGGCAGAGCGGAGGGTACGTGAGGGAACATAGATCTCAAGTAGGCTTGACAGGTAATCGGGGGCTGCGTTATTGAGGCTTTTGTAGCACATGGTGTCTAGTTTGTATTGTATGCGCTTTGATACAGGGAGCCAGTGAAGTTGTGCCAGGAGAGGAGATATGTGGTCAGCTTTTTTCTTTTTGAGTACAAGGCGTACAGCATTGTTTTGAATGCGCTGTAGGATGTGAATGGTGGAGGCAGGAAGACCAGACAGGAGTGAATTGCAATAGTCAATGCGAGACATTATGAAGGAGAGAACGAGTTTTGCAGTTGTTTCGACAGAGAGATACTTCCTGATCAGCCTTATACGATGGAGATGATAGTAGCAAGATCTGGCAGTTTGAGAAACAAAGTTGTTCATGGAGAGGGTAGAGTCAATGCAGACACCAAGGTTTTTAGCTGAATCAGAAATTGGGACTGATGTGTTACATAATGGGAGAGAAAGAGGAGGCAGCTGAGAAAGTTTCTGACGGGTGCCAATGAGGATAGCTTCTGTCTTGTCGTCATTAAGCTGAAGTCTATTGTGTGTCATCCAGTTCTTAATGTCCGAGTAACACTCAGTGGTGCGAGTCAACAGGCGCTGTATATTATCAGGTGAGTCACTGTCTTGAAGTTGGGTGTCATCAGCATAGAAGTGGTGTTTTATAGAGTGGGAGTTGATGATGGTGGACAGGGGGGAGGTGTAAAGAGTGAAAAGAACAGGGCCAAGGACAGATCCTTGTGGAACACCACAGGTCAGGAATGCAGGTTGAGAGTAAGTGCCATTGATGAGAACAGTTTGTTTTCTGTTTGATAGGTATGAAGTGAACCAGGAGAGAGCAATGTCAGAGATGCCAAAAGTATGATGAAGTCTAGAAAGGAGAATACCATGATCAATGGTGTCAAAGGCTGCAGACAGATCAAGGAGTGTGAGGAGAGAGACTTTGCCAGTATCAGTTGCAAGGAGGAGATTGTTGAGAATGTGTAGTAGGGCAGTTTCAGTGCTATGGCACTGGCGGTAGGCTGACTGGAAAGGATTGAGGAGATTGTTGGCAGACAGGTGAGAGTTCAGCTGGTTGAGGACGACTTTTTCAAGGAGTTTCGACAAGAAAGAGAGATTAGAGATAGGCCAATAATTTTTCAGTTCATTTGGGTCTAAATGGAACTCTTAACATTCTTTTTAGAAACCACATTTCAGTTACCTCAATCTTGTTCTGGCTTTGCTTATTGACTGCCCACGCCTCACAACCGCATAACATTATCGATTCTATATAACATTCAAAAACTATCTTCCTGATATTAATTGATAGGCATTTGTTGATAAAAACGCTTTTCATTTTCTTGAAGGCTGTTTTGGCTTGGCCAATTCTGCTGGCTATCTATGATGTGCATCTATTGTCTGGTGAGATGACCGTTCCAGATATTTAAACTTATCAACCTGTCTCAAAATTGTTATTTTGCATGAGGGGATTTAATGTTTTTTACTGATTACCATGATTTCGGTCTTCTTGCTATTTAGCCCCAACCCTTTATTTTTGGTTTCTATTTCTATTACATTCACAAGGTTTTGTAGGTCCCTTTCATTTTCTGCAATTACCACGGTGTCATCTGCGTACTGAATGTTGTTAAAATCATTTTCCCTCCAACTGTTAATCCAGGGCATTCTTCTAGGTTTCTCATGATGGTTTCGCTGTAAGGTGAAAACAAATCTGGTGACAGAACACAGCCCTGCCTGACTTCTCTTTTGATGTTTTGGAAAGAGCTTATATCGTTTTCTATTATCATTGCTGCTGTTTGTTACCAATATATATTGTTAATTATTCTTAGATCTTTCCCATCAATATTGAGCCTTTCTAGTTGGTTGATCAATTCTTCGTGTCTTACCCGATCAATAGCCCTAGTATCATCAACGAAGCATAAAAACAAGTCCTTATTCAACTCTGCTGACCTTTTTATGATAGTTCTTAAGATGTACATGGCATTAATAGTTCCTTTCTCGTCGACAAATCGACACTGATCTCCTGCTATTCGTCTACGAAATTCATTCCAGGGCCATCTGATAGGCTAACAGGTTTGCGCGTACACCAGTCTTTCTCAAATACAACTTGGCGCAATACGTACTTAAGAATGAATGTGTCCTGTGTTGGAGTCTGAAGTTTCCATGTTGTTCAAGAGGGATTCATCGCACTGGGATAACGCCACATGCTGTTTACTTACATCCATCAGCAATCGTCTGGTACTATCCTCCAGTGTAGACATAATGCTAGGACTGATAAGGTCTTTACACTCCTCCAGTGTAGACATAATGCTAGGACTGATAAGGTCTTTACACTAATCCAGTGTACACATAATGCTAGGCCTGATAAGGTCTTTACACTAATCCAGTGTAGACATAATGCTAGGACTGATAAGGTCTTTACACACCTCCAGTGTAGACATAATGCTAGGCCTGATAAGGTCTTTACACACCTCCAGTGTAGACATAATGCTAGACCTGATAAGGTCTTTACACTCCTCCAGTATAGACATAATGCTAGGACTGATAAGGTCTTTACACTAATCCAGTGTACACATAATGCTAGGCCTGATAAGGTCTTTACACTAATCCAGTGTACACATAATGCTAGGCCTGATAAGGTCTTTACACTAATCCAGTGTAGACATAATGCTAGGACTGATAAAGTCTTTACACACCTCCAGTGTAGACATAATGCTAGGCCTGATAAGGTCTTTACACACCTCCAGTGTAGACATAATGCTAGGCCTGATAAGGTCTTTACACTAATCCAGTGTACACATAATGCTAGACCTGATAAGGTCTTTACACTAATCCAGTGTAGACATAATGCTAGACCTGATAAGGTCTTTACACTAATCCAGTGTAGACATAATGCTAGGACTGATAAGGTCTTTACACTAATCCAGTGTAGACATAATGCTAGACCTGATAAGGTCTTTACACTCCTCCAGTATAGACATAATGCTAGGACTGATAAGGTCTTTACACTAATCCAGTGTAGACATAATGCTAGGACTGATAAGGTCTTTACACTAATCCAGTGTAGACATAATGCTAGGACTGATAAGGTCTTTACACTAATCCAGTGTAGACATAATGCTAGGACTGATAAGGTCTTTACACTAATCCAGTGTACACATAATGCTAGGCCTGATAAAGTCTTTACACTCCTCCAGTGTACACATAATTACAGATATAAATTGGAAGGTTGGCACTCACAGACTTCACCAGTCGTTGTGGTGTAGTGGTGTAGTGGTATAGTGGTGTAGTAGTTGTGTAGAGGTATAGTGGTGAGTTGTGTAGTGGTGTAATGGTGTTGTGGTGTAGTGGTGTAGTTGTGTAGTGGTTGTACTGGTGTAGTTGTGTAGTGGTGTAGTTGTGTAGTGGTATAGTTGTGTAGTGGTGTAGTGGTATAGTGGTGTAGTTGTGTAGTGGTGTAGTGGTGTAGTGGTGTAGTTGTGTAGTTGTGTAGAGGTATAGTTGTGTAGTTGTGCAGTTGTGTAGTGGTGTAGTTGTATAGCGATGTAGTTGTGTAATGGTGTAGTTGTATAGTGATGTAGTTGTGTAGTTGTGCAGTTGTGTAGTGGTGTAGTTGTATAGTGATGTATTGTGTAATGGTGTAGTTGTATAGTGATGTAGTTGTGTAATGGTGTAGTTGTGTAATGGTATAGTTGTGTAGTGTTGTAGTTATGTAATGTGTAGTTGTGTAATGGTGTAGTTGTGTAATAGTGTAGTTGTGTAGTGATGTAGTTGTGTAATGGTGCAGTTGTGTAATGGTTAGTTGTGTAGTTGTGTAATGGTGTAGTTGTGTAATGGTGTAGTTGTGTAATGGTGTAGTTGTGTAATGGTGTAGTGTTGTAGTTGTGTAATGGTGTAGTTGTGTAATGGTGTAGTTGTGTAATGGTGTAGTGGTGTTTATGGTGTAGTGTAATGGTGTAGTTGTAGTTGTGTATGGTGTAGTTGGTATGGTTAGTGTGTATGTTGTAGTGTGTAGTGTGTAGTGTGTAGTTTGTTAGTGGTGTAGTTGTGTATGTGTGGGTGTAGTTGTGTAGTGGTGTAGTTGTGTAGTGGTGTAGTTGGTGTAGTTTGTGCAGTTGTGTAGTGGTGTAATGGTGTAGTTGTGTAGTGTGTAGTTGTGTAATGGTTAGTTGTGTAGTTGTGAGTTGTGTAGTGTGTGTGTGTGTTTAGGTGTAGTTGTGTAATGGTGTAGTTGTTAGTGATGTAGTTGTGTAGTTGTGAGTTGTGTAGTGGTGTAGTTGTATAGTGATGTAGTTGTGTAAGGTGTAGTTGTTAGTGATGTAGTTGTGTAATGGTGTAGTTGTGTAATGGTTAGTTGTGTAGTGTTGTAGTTTGTAATGGTGTAGTTGTGTAATGGTGTAGTTGTGTAATAGTGTAGTTGTGTAGTGATGTAGTTGTGTAATGGTGAGTTGTGTAATGTGTAGTTGTGTAGTTGTGTAATGGTGTAGTTGTGTAATGGTGTAGTTGTGTAATGGTGTAGTTGTGTAATGGTGTAGTGTGTAGTTGTGTAATGGTGTAGTTGTGTAATGGTGTAGTTGTGTAATGGTGTAGTGGTGTAGTTGTGTAATGTGTAGTTTAAATGGTGTAGTGGTGTAGTTGTGTAATGGTGTAGTTGTGAAGTGTATGTGTAATTGTTTGTGTAATGGTGTAGTTGTGTAGTTGTGTAATGGTGTAGTTGTGTAGTTGTGTAATGGTGTAGTTGTGTAATGGTGTAGTTGTGTAGTTGTGTAATGCTGTAGTTGTGTAGTTTGTGTAATGGTGTAGTTGTGTAATGGTGTAGTTGTGTAGTTGTGTAATGGTGTAGTTGTGTAGTTGTGTAATGCTGTAGGTGTGTAGTTTGTGTAATGGTGTAGGGATGTAGTTGTGTAGTGATGTAGTTGTGTAGTGATGTAGTTGTGTAGTGATGTAGTTGTGTAGTGATGTAGTTGTGTAGTGATGTAGTTGTGTAGTGATGTAGTTGTGTAGGGATGTAGTTGTGTAATGGTGTAGTGATGTAGTTGTGTAGTGGTGTAGTTGTGTAATGGTGTATTTGTGTAGTGGTGTAGATGTGTAATGGTGTAGTTGTGTAATGGTGTACTTGTGTAATGGTGTAGTTGTGTAATGGTGTAGTTGTGTAATGGTGTAGTGGCGTAGTTGTGTAGTAGTGTAGTTGTGTAATGGTGTAGTTGTGTAATGGTGTATTTGTGTAATGGTGTAGTTGTGTAATGGTGTAGTTGTGTAATGGTGTAGTTGTGTAATGGTGTAGTTGTGTAATGATGTAGTTGTGTAGTTGTGTAATGGTGTAGTTGTGTAATGGTGTAGTTGTGTAGTGATGTAGTTGTGTAATGGTGTAGTTGTGTAGTGATGTAGTTGTGTAATGTTGTAGTTGTGTAGTGATGTGGTTGTGTAATGTTCTAGTTGTGTAGGGATGTAGTTGTGTAGTGGTGTAGTTGTGTAGTGATGTAGTTGTGTAGTTATGTAGTTGTGTACTGATGTAGTTGTGTAATGATGTAGTTGTGTAGTGATATAGTTGTGTAGTGATGTGGTTGTGTAAGATGTAGTTGTGTATGGTGTAGTTGTGTAATGGTGTAGTTGTGTAATGATGTAGTTGTGTAATGATGTAGTTGTGTAATGTTCTGTTGTGTAGTGATGTAGTTGTGTATGGTTTTAGTTGTGTAATGATGTAGTTGTTGTTAGTGATGTAGTTGTGTAATGATTAGTGTTAATGATGTAGTTGTGTAATGGTGTAGTTGTGTAATGGTGTAGTTGTGTAATGATGTAGTTTGTAGTGGTGTGTTGTGTAATGATGTAGTTGTGTAGGATGTAGTTGGTAATGTGTAGTTGTGTAATGATGTAGTTGTGTAGTTGTGTAGTTGTGTAATGTGTAGTTGTGTAGTTGTGTAATGGTGTAGTTGTTAGTTGTGTAATGGTGTAGTTGTGTAATGGTGTAGTTGTGTAGTTGTGTATGCTGTGTTGTTGTAGTTGTGTAATGGTGTAGTTGTGTAGTTGTGTAATGGTGTAGTTGTGTAGTTTGTGTAATGGTGTGTTGTGTAGTTGTGTAATGGTGTAGTGATATAGTTGTGTAGGGATGTAGTTGTTAATGGTGTAGTTGTGTAGTGGTGTAGTTGTGTAATGGTGTAGTTGTGTAATGGTGTAGTTGTGTAATGGTGTAGTTGTGTAATGGTGTAGTTGTGTAATGGTGTAGTGGCGTAGTTGTGTAGTAGTGTAGTTGTGTAATGGTGTAGTTGTGTAATGGTGTATTTGTGTAATGGTGTAGTTGTGTAATGGTGTAGTTGTGTATGGTGTAGTTGTGTAATGTTGTAGTTGTGTAATGGTGTAGTTGTGTAGTTGTGTAATGGTGTAGTTGTGTAATGGTGTAGTTGTGTAATGGTGTATGTATGTTGTGTAATGGTGCATTGTGTAATGGTGTAGTTGGTAATGGTGTAGTTGTGTAGTTGTGTAATGGTGTAGTTGTGTAATGGTGTAGTTGTGTAATGGTGTAGTTGTGTAATGGTGTAGTTGTGTAATGGTGTAGTTTGTAATGATGTAGTTGTGTAGTTGTGTAATGTAGTTGTGTAATGGTGTAGTTGTGTAATGGTGTAGTTGTGTATGGTGATGTAGTTGTGTAATGTGTAGTTGTGTAATGGTGTAGTTGTGTATGATGTAGTTGTGTAATGGTGTAGTTGTGTAGTTGTGTAATGGTGTAGTTGTGTAGTTGTGTAATGGTGTAGTTGTGTATGATGTAGTTGTGTAATGTGTAGTTGTGTATGGTGTAGTGTGTAGGTGTAGTTGTGTAATGGTGTAGTTGTGTAGTGTGTAATGGTGTAGTTTGTAGTTGTGTATGTGTAGTTGTGTGTGTGTAATGATGTAGTTGTGTAGTGATTAGTTGTGTAATGGTGTAGTTGTGTAGTATGTAGTTGTGTAGTGATGTAGTTGTGTAATGGTGTAGTTGTGTAATGTGTAGTTGTGTAGTGATGTAGTTGTGTAATGGTGTAGTTGTGTAATGTGTAGTTGTGTAGTGATGTAGTTGTGTAATGGTGTAGTTGTGTAGTGATGTAGTTGTGTAATGGTGTAGTTGTGTAGTTGTAATGTGTAGTTGTGTAAGTATGTTGTGTGATGTAGTTGTGTAATGGTGTAGTTGTGTATGATGTAGTTGTGTAGTTGATGTGTAGTGTGTGGTTGTGTAATGTTTAGTTGTGTAGGGATGTAGTTGTGTAGTGGTGTAGTTGTGATGATGTAGTTGTGTAGTTATGTAGTTGTGTACTGATGTAGTTGTGTAATGATGTAGTTGTGTATGATATAGTTGTGTAGGTGTGGTTGTGTAGTATGTAGTTGTGTAGTGATGTAGTTGTGTAATGGTGTTGGTATGTGTAGTGTGTATGTGTAGTGGTAATGGTAGTTGTGTGTTGTGTAGTTGTAATGGGGTATTGGTTGTTGTGTAATGGTTAGTTGTGTATGTGTAGTTGTTGTGATGGTTGTTGTGTATGTGTATGTGTAGTGTGTGTTGTGTAATGTTTTAGTTGTGTGTGTGTGGTGTGTTGTAGTTTTTGTAAGGTGTAGTTGTGTAGTGTTATGTGTAGTGATTAGTTGTGTAGGATGTAGTTGTTATGGGTAGTTGTGTAGTGGTGTAGTTTGTAATGGTTTGTAGTTGTGTAATGGTGTAGTTGTGTAATGGTGTAGTTGTGTAATGGTGTAGTTGTGTAATGGTGTAGTGGCGTAGTTGTGTAGTAGTGTAGTTGTGTAATGGTTTAGTTGTGTAATGGTGTATTTGTGTAATGGTGTAGTTGTGTAATGGTGGTAGTTGTGTAATGTGTAGTTGTGTAATAGTGTAGTTGTGTAATGATTAGTTGTGTAGTTTGTTAAAGGGGGTTGTGGTAGTTGTGTAATGGTGCAGTTGTGTAATGGTGTAGTTGGGTAATGGTGTAGTTGTGTAGTTTGTGTAATGGTGTAGTTGTGTTAATGGTGTAGTTTGTGTATGGTTGTAGTTGTGTAATGGTGTAGTTGTGTATGGTTGTAGTTTGTAATGTGTATGTTGTGTAGTTGTGTAATGGGTTAGTTTGTGTAATGGTTAGTTGTGTAATGTGTATGTTGTGTAAGGTGTAGTTGTGTAATGGTGTAGTTGTTGTAATGGTGTAGTTGTGTAATGATGTAGTTGTGTAAAGGTGTAGTGTGTAGTTGTGTAATGGGTGTAGTTGTGTAGTGGTGTAATGATGTAGTTTGGGAGTGATGTAGTTGTGTTAATGGGTGTAGTTGTGTAAGGTGTAGATGTTAATGGTTATTGTGTAATTGTGTAGTTGTGTAATGGTGGTAGTGGTGTAGTTGTTTGTAATGGTGTGTTGTGTAGTGGTGTAATGATGTAGTTGTGTAGTGATGTAGTTGTGTAATGGTGTAGTTGTGTAGTGTGTAGTTGTGTAGTGATGTAGTTGTGTAATGGTGTAGTTGTGTAATGGTGTAGTTGTGTAGTGATGTAGTTGTGTAATGGTGTTAGTTGTGTAATGATGTAGTTTGTAGTGATGTAGGTTGTGTAATGGTGTAGTTGTGTAGTGATGTAGTTGTGTAATGGTGTAGTTTGTGTAGTTGTGTAATGGTGTAGTTGTGTAATGATGTAGTTGTGAGTGATGTAGTTGTGTAATGGTGTAGTTTTGTGTTATGTAGTTTGTTGTTGAGTTGTGTATGATGTAGTTGTGTAATGTTTTAGTTGTGTATGGATGTAGTTGTGTAATGTGTAGTTGTTTAGTGATGTATGTTTGGTGTAGTGTTTGGTTGTGTAGTTGTAGTTGTGTAGTGATGTAGTTGTGTAATAGTAGTTGTGTAGTGATGTAGTTGTGTAATGTTAGTTGTGTAGTGATGTGTTGTGTATGTGTAGTTTTTTTAATGGGTAGTTGTGTAATGAAGTTGGGTTTTTGGAGTTTATGTATTGTGTAAAGTGTAGTTGGTAATGATGTAGTTGTGAAAGGTGTATGTTGTTTGGGTAGTTGTGTAAAGTGTATTGTGTAAGATTAGTTTGTGTAATGTTAGTTGTGTATGGGTATTGTGTATGGTGTATTTGTGTAAGATGTAGTTGTGTAGTGATTGTTGTGTAATGGTTAGTTGTGTATGAGGGAAATTGTGTAAGGTTAGTTTGTAATGGTGTGGTGGGGGGTTGGGGGGTGGTTTTGGGGGTGGGGGGGTTTGGGGGTGGGGTTGGGGTGGTTGGTGTGGGGGGTGGGGGGGGTGTTGGGGGGGTGGTTGTGTGGGGGGGTGGGGGGTGGTGGTTGTGTGGGGGGGGTTTGTTGGGGGGGGGGTGGGGGGGTGGTTGGGGTTGGGGGGGTGGGGGTTGTTGTTGTGGGTGGTTTGGTGTGGTGGTTTTTGTTGTTGGTGTTGGTGGGGTGTGGTGGGTGTTGTGGGTTGTGGGTGTGATTTTGTGGTTGTGTGGGTGAGGTTTTGGTGTGGTTGGGGTTGGTGGTGTGGTTGTGTTGTGGTGGGGTGGTGTTTGGGGGTGGGTTGTGGTGGGTGTGTGGGGTGTGTGGTGTGTGGGTTGGGGTTGTGTGTTGGGGGGGTGTGGGGTGGTGGGGGGGGTTGTTGGGTGTGGTGGTGGGTTGTTTGGTGGGGGGGGGTTGGTGGTGTGTGTTGGGTGGGTGTGGGGTGTTGGTGGTGTTGTTGTGTTGGTGGGTTGGTGTTGTGGTGGGTGTGGGGTGGGTGTGGTTGTGGGGGGGTGTTGGGTGGTGGGGGGGTGGGTGTGGGGGTGGGGTTGTGGTTGGGTTGGGTGTGGGTGGGGGGTGGGTGGTGGTGTGTGTGGTGGGTGGTGGGGGTGTGTGGGTTGTTGGGTTGGGTGTGGTGGGGTGGGGTGTGGTGTTGGTTGGGGGTGTTGGGTGGGGGGGGGGTTTGGTGGTGGGGGGGTGGTGTGGGGGTGGGGGGGTTGGTGGGTTGGTGGGGTTGGGGTGTTGGGGTGGGTGTGGGGGTTGGGTTGGGTGGGGTGGTGGGTGGGTTGTGGTGTGGTGTGGGTGTGTGGGGTTGTGGTTGGGGGTGTGTGGGGTGGTGGTGGTGGTGTGGGGGTGGGGGTGTGTTGGGGTGGGGGGGTGTGTGGGTGGTGGGGTGGTGTGTGTGGGGGTGGGTGGGGTGTGGTGGGTGGTGGTGTGGGGTTGGTGGGTGTGGGGGTTGGTTGGGTTGTTGTGGTTTGGGTGTGGTGTGTGGGTGGGTGGGGTGGGTGGGGGTTGTGGTGGTTTGGTGGGGGGGTGGTGGGGGGTGGTTGGTGGGGGTTTGGGGTGTTGGTGGGGGTGTGGTTGGTGGGTGTTGGTGGGGTGGGGTGGTTGTGTGGGTGGTGGGTGGGGGTGGGGTGGGTTGGGTTTGTTGGTGGGGGGGGGGTGGGGTGTGTGGGGTGTGGGTTGGTGGTGGTTGGGGGGGGTGGGTGGGGGGTGGTGTGGTGTGGGGGGGGGGGGTGGGGTGGTGGTGGGGGTGGTGGGTGTGGGGGGGGGGTGGGTGGTGGTGGGGTGGTGTGGGGTGGTGGGGTGTGGGGTGGGGGTGTGTGGGTGGGTGGTTGTGGGGGTGGGGGGGGGGGTGTGGTGGGGTGGGGGGTGGGGGGGTTGGGGGGGGGTGTTGGTGGGGGGGGGGTGGGTTTGGGGGTGTGGGGTGGTTTTGGGGTGGGGTGGGGGGTGGGGTTGGTGGGGTTTGGTGGGGGTGGTTTTTGGGGGGTGTGGTGTTGGGTGGGGTGGTGTGTTGGGGTGGTGTTGGTGGTGGATTGGTGGGTTGGTGGGTTGGTTGTTGGGTGGGGTGTTGGTTTGGGGTTGGTGTGGTGTGGGGGTGGGGTGGGTGGTGTTTGGTGGGTTGGGGGTTGGGTTTTGGGGGTGTGGGGTGGGGTTGGTTAGGGGTGGGGTTGTGGGTGGGTGTGTTGTGGTTTGGGGGTGGGTTGGGGGGTGTGGTGTGGGGTGGGTGGGGTGTGTTGGTTTGGGTTGGGGTTGGTGGAGTTGTGTATGATGTAGTTGTGTAATGGGGGTTTTTGGGGGGAAATAGTTGTTTATGGGGGAGTTGTTGGAGTATGTAGTTGTTTAAAAGGGGGAGTTTTTGTAATGGTGTATTGTGTATTGATGTAGTGATGGAGTTGGGGGTTTTTTTTTATTGTGTTGTGGTTGGGGGGGTTTTTTTAAAGGTTTTTTGGGGTTTTTTAAATTTGGGGGATGATGTAGTTTTTGTAAGGGTGTATTGTTAGTTATGTAGTTGTTTTTAAATTTTTTGGGGGGGGTTTAAAAAATGTAGTTGTTTTTGTTAAAGTTTGTAATGTTGTACTTGTTGGGGGGGGGGGTATTTGTGTATGGTGTAGGGGTTTTTAGGGTTTTTGGGGAGGAAAAGTATGGGGGTGGGGGGGAATTTTTTTGGGGGTGGTTTTTAGTTTGGTTTTGGAAAAATTTTTGTTGTGTAGTTTTTGGGTTTTTTTGGGGATTGGTTTGTTTTTTTTGTTGTTGTTGTGTAGTGGTGTAGTTCTGTAGGAGGGAGGTTTGTATTATTGTTGTGGGGGTATGGAGTTTGGGGGAATGATGTATTGTGTTAATTTGGGGGGGTTTTGTAGTGATGTGGGGTTTTGGGGGGGAATGTAGGTTTTGGGGGGGGGTAGTTGTGTAATGAGGGATTGTTAATGGGGGGGAGTTTGTTTTAAATTTCTAAATTGTGTAGTGAGGGAAATTTTTGTGGTTTGTTGTTGTGTAGTGATTTTTTGTTGTGTAATGATGTAGTTGTTTTTTGTGTTGTAGTTGTGTAATGATGTAGTTGTGTAATGATCTAGTTGTGTAATGGTGTATTGTTTTTGGTTAAGGTTTTTTTTAATTTTTTAAAAATTGTGTTTTTTTATTTTTTGGGTTTTTTTTTGGGGGGTAGTTGTGTAGTGATGTAAAAAGTGTAGTGGGTTTTTGTTGTGTAAAAAAGGGATTGGGGGAAATGATGTAGTTGTGTAATGGTGTAGTTGTGTAATGATTTTTTTTTTTGTTTTTTTGGGGTAGGGGTTTTTTTTTTTTTGTTTTTAAAAAGGGGAGTTGTGTAGTTTGTTTTTTGATTAGTTGTGTGTGAAAATTTTGTTTTATTTGGTGTATTGTGTTTGTGAGTTGTGTTTGTGATTTTTGTGGTTTTTGGGGGGAGTTTTTGGGGGGAATTTTTGTTGTGTAGTGGGGGGGAGTTGTTTTAAAGAAAATTGGGTTTTTTAAAAGGGGGGGGGGTTGTGTTTTTTTATGTTTTTTTTTGTAGGATTAGTTGTTTTTGTGAATTTTTTTTTTTTGGGGGGGGGATTTTAAAAAGTTTTTGGGGGGGGGAGTTGTGTATTTTTGGGGTTGTGTAGGATGTAGTTGTGTAGTGATGAGTTTTTTTTTGATGAGTTGGGTAGTGATTAGTTTTTTAGTGATGTAGTTTTTTTAGGGATGTAGTTGGTAGTGATGTAGTTGTGGAGTGGTTTTTTTTTTGGGGGGGGTGATGTAGTTTTTTTTTGGGGGGTATTTTTTATTTTAAAAGTATTGTTTTTGGATGGAGTTGTGTAGTGATGTAGTTTGGAGTGATGTATTGTTTTTGTGATGTAGGTGTGTATGATTAGGGTTTTTTGGGGGGTGTTTGGGGTTTGGGGGGATTTTTGGGGGAGGGGTTGGGGGAGTTTTGGTTTTTTGGTTTTTTTTTAGTGATTTTGTTTTTTAAAAGGGGTGGAAATTGGTATTTATTTTTTTTTGAGGGATTGTTTTTTAGGGGTTTTTGTTTTTTATGATTAGTTGTGTAGTGGTTTTTGTTGTTTTTAAAAAGGTTTTGGTTTTTTAGTGTTTTAAATTTTTGTAAGTGATGTAGTTGTGTAAAAAAGTTGGTTTAGGATGTTTTGTGGTTTGGTTGTTGGGGGAGTGAAAGTAGGGGTTTTTTAAAAAAGTTTATTGGGGATGTTGGAGTTGTGTTAGTGTTGGAGGGTGTTTAAAAAATTTTTTGGGGGTAGGGATGTTTTTTGGGGAAATTTTTTTTAGTTTGTTAGTGATTTTTTTTGGGGGGGGAGGGATTGTTTTGGGGGAGGGAGTTGGGGGAAAAGATTTTTGTTTGGGTGTGTTTTTGTGTAGTGATGTGGGTGTAGTGAAAGTAAATTGTGTAAATTTATTGTTGGTTTGGGGGGGGATGTTGTTGTGTAGTGATTTTTGTTGTGTAGGGTTTTTTTTGGGGGGTTTTAAAAAGGTTTTTTTATTTTTGTTTTTTTATGGTTTTAAATTTTTTTAAATTTTTAGTTGGGTAAAAAGGTTTTTGTTGTGGTTTTAAAGGTTGGGGTTTTTTTTTCATTTTGGTTTTTGTTTTTTTGGTTTTTTGGGGGGTTTTTGTAATTGGTTTTTGTGGGGGAGTTTTGTAGTAGTGTAGTTTTTTTAAAAAATGGAGGGGTTTTTTTTAAAGGGGGGTTTTTTTTTGTAATGGTTTTTTTGTGGGGAATTTTTTTAGTTTTTTTTAATTTGGGGGAAAGTTGTGTAATGGTGAGTTTTTTTAATGATGTAGTTTTGTGTTTGTAATTTTTTAAAAAGTGTAATGGTGTAGGTTTTTTTAATGGTGTTGGGGGGGTGTATTGTGTAATGGGGGGCGGTTTTTTTAAAGGTGTAGGGGTTTGGGGAAAAAATGTAGTTTTTTTGGGGTTTTTTTTAATTTTTGGTTTTTTGGGGGGGTTTTGTAATGGTTTTTGGGGTTTTTTAATGGTGTAATTTGTAGTTGTGTAATGGTGTAAGGGGTTTTTTAATGGTGTAGTTGTGAATGGTGTAGTTGTGTAAAAGGGGGGAGGGGTTTTTTAATGGTGTAGTTGTGTAATTTTTGGTTTTTGTTGTGTAATGGGGGTAGTTTTTTTAAAAAAATTTTTGGGGTTTTTTAATGGTGAGATGTGTAGGGGTTTTTTAATGGTTTTTTGGGGTTTTTTAGGGGGAATTGGGGGGTTTTGTTTTTTTTTGGTTGGGGGGGGGATTTTTTAATTTTTGGGGGGGGTTTTTAATGGTTAGGGTTTTTAATGGTTTTTGTTGTGTAATTTTGGGGTGGTTTTTTGTTTTTAATTTTTTTTGGGGGGGTTGGGGGAGTTGTGTAATTTTTGGGGGAGGGGGTTTTTTGGGGGTTTTTAATTTTAAAAATTTTTTTTTTTTTGATGTAAAGTTGTGAAATGGTGATGTTTGTAGGGGGGTTGGGGGGGTTTTGTAGGTGGGGGGGAGTTGTGTAATGGTGTAAGGGGGTGTTTTAATTTTTTTAGGGGTTTTGGGGGGGGATGTTTGTTTTTAAATTTTTTTTTTGTGTAAGGGGGTTTTGTAGTGATGTAGTTTTTGGTTTTTTAATTTTTTGGGGGACGGGTTTTTTTTAGAGGGGGTTTTTTGGGGGGGTTTTTGTTTTAAGGGGGGATTGTTAGTTTGGTTTTTTAAAGGTTTTTGTTGCCCCTTTTAACTTTGCATAAGTTTCCCGGGGGCCCCAGCCCCTTGTCGTAAAGAGGGGAGCGCTTTTCATGTGGGGGCGGGTGTGGGTCTGGTTTTAAATTTCAAAAATTGTCCTTTTTTCCCTTCCCCTTCCGTTGAAGAAATTGGATCTCAGAGTTTGTCATTTTGATGTGTTTTCTTTTCTTAAGGCTTTTCTTGATGGTTCCATTTCCCCAGCACCCGGCCAAAACGTTTCCCCTGGCTGAAAAAAACCAGGGTGGGATTTGAATAAAAAGGGGTTTGGGGTGGATGGGGGGTGCAGGGAGTACTTTTGGGGGGGGTTAAAAAAAGCAAAAAATTCAAATACAATCAAAAACACAAAAATGGAAAAGATAAAAAAGGGTATTTATAAAGAAAATGGGGAAAGGGCCCCCCAAAAATTTGGCAAAAGTGTCTTGAAAAAAGCCCAAAAAGATATTTTATTAAAAGATTAACGCAAAAACAAAAAAATTTACTTATTTTAAAACTAGAATTAACAGAAAAAAAAATTTGTCAACACTAATTTTCTTTAAAGCCTATCACATCTCTATAATCATCACATGTCATCTCATCATATCTATAAGGCCCTGCCGCATTTTGGGTTAGTATATGGGGCCCCCCCCCTCGAAACTATCCGGGCGTTGCAAGTAAAATTTCCCCCTTTTTGCCCCAGCCCTCCGCAAGTCCTCCAAAATTTTTTTCCCCCGGGTCCCTGGTGTTTTTTTTCCCCCCAGCTTTCCTGTTGGACCAGGGGGCTTTAAAAATTCCCCTTCCCCCCAAAAAATTCCTTTTAAAAAATTGCCTGTCCCTTTTCCCATTTTCCTTTTAATGTTTTCTTGTGTTGCCTCCATCGACTGTCTATTTTTTTCTTTGCTGTACAAAAAAAAAATAATAAATTACAATATTTATATGCGCAAAACTTTATAAAATCAATCTACGCGAAGCGACACACACGCAGCCGCACGCAGCCGACGCCGCAGCACCCCACCACACACCACACAAAAAAACCCAGGCTATAAAAGGGGAGAAAAATAAAAACAAAAAAAGCAATAAAAAAGAATAAAACTGGAAAATTTAGAGAGCATACATTCAAATTTTTATTATAACCTGTTTTTTTCCCCCCAGGGGGGGACGGCTGCCGGGGGGGAAGGGGGGGGAGTGGGGTTAGGATTTTAAAACGAGGAGAAAAGGTGGGTTTTGAGAGGGGGACTTGAAGGGACAAAAAAAGGTTCTGCCCCGGGTGAAAAAGGGAAAATTTGTTCCAGGAGAGGGACCAGAAAAGAGAAGGTGGGACCTAGGTATTGAGTTAGTGGGGAAACGAAAAGTCGAGGATCGGGGCAGAGCGGGGGGGTACTGGGGAACAAAATTTTAAAGGGTTGACGGGGAATCGGGGGGCGTTATTGAGGCTTTTGTGCACATGGTGTCTGGGGTTTTTTGAAGGCGTTTTGATACAGGGAGCCGTGGTTTGCCGGAGAGGAATTGTGGTCAGCTTTTTTTTTTTTGAGTACAAGGCGTAAGCATTTTTTAAATGCCTGTAGGATGTAATGGTGGGGCGGGGAAGACCGACAGGAGTAAATTTGCAATAGTCAATGCGAGACTTTATGAAGGGAAACGAGTTTTGCGTTGTTTCGACAGAGAGTACTTCCTGACCCTTATACATGGAGATGATGTAGCAAGTCGGGCAGTTTGAGAAACAAAAGTTGTTCATGGGAGGGTAGAGTCAATGCAGACACCAAGGTTTTTAGCTGAATCAGAAATTGGGACTGATGTGTTACTAATGGGAGAAAGAGGAGGCAGCTGAGAAAGTTTCTGAGGGGTCCCAATGAGGATAGCTTCGTCTTGTCGTCATTAAGCTGAAGTCTATTGTGTGTCATCCAGTTCTTAATGTCCGAGTAACACTCAGTGGTGCGAGTCAACAGGCGCTGTATATTATCAGGTGAGTCACTGTCTTGAAGTTGGGTGTCATCAGCATAGAAGTGGTGTTTTTTTGAGTGGGAGTTGATGATGGTGGACAGGGGGGGGGTGTAAAGAGTGAAAAGAACAGGGCCAAGGACAGATCCTTGTGGAACACCACAGGTCAGGAATGCAGGTTGAGAGTAAGTGCCATTGATGAGAACAGTTTGTTTTCTGTTTGTTTGGTATGAAGTGAACCAGGAGAGAGCAATGTCAGAGATGCCAAAAGTATGATGAAGTCTAAAAAGGGAGAATACCATGATCAATGTGTCAAAGGCTGCAAAACAGATCAAGGAGTGTGAGGAGAGAGACTTTGCCAGTATCAGTTGCAAGGAGGAGATTGTTGAGAATGTGTTAGTAGGGCAGTTTCAGTGTTTATGGCACTGGCGGTAGGCTGACTGGAAAGGATTGAGGAGATTGTTGGCAGACAGGTGAGAGTTCAGCTGGTTGAGGACGACTTTTTCAAGGAGTTTCGACAAGAAAGAGAGATTAGAGTTTAGGCCAATAATTTTTCAGTTCATTTGGGTCTAAATGGAACTCTTAACATTCTTTTTAGAAACCACATTTCAGTTACCTCAATTTGTTCTGGCTTTGCTTATTTGAATGCCCACGCCTCACAACCGCATAAACATTATCGATTCTATATAACTTCAAAAACTATCTTCCTGATATTATTGATAGGCATTTGTTGTTAAAAACGCTTTTCATTTTCTTGATGGCTGTTTTGGCTTGGCCAATTCTGCTGGCTATCTATGATGTGCATCTATTGTCTGGTGAGATGACCGTTCCAGATATTTAAACTTATCAACCTGTCTCAAATTGTTATTTTGCATGAGGGGATTTAATGTTTTTTACTGATTACCATGATTTCGGTCTTCTTGCTATTTAGCCCCACCCTTTATTTTTGGTTTCTATTTCTATTTACATTCACAAGGTTTTGTAGGTCCCTTTCATTTTCTGCAATTACCACGGTGTCATCTGCGTACTGAATGTTGTTAAAATCATTTTCCTCCAACTGTTAATCCAGGGCATTCTTCTAGGTTTCTCATGATGGTTTCGCTGTAAGGTGAAAACAAATCTGGTGACAGAACACAGCCCTGCCTGACTTCTCTTTTGATGTTTGGAAAGAGCTATATCGTTTTCTATTATCATTGCTGCTGTTTGTTACCAATATATATTGTTAATTATTCTTAGATCTTTCCCATCATATTGAGCCTTTCTAGTTGGTTGATCAATTCTTCGTGTCTTACCGATCAATAGCCCTAGTATCATCAACGAAGACATAAAAACAAGTCCTTATTCAACTCTGCTGACCTTTTTTGATAGTTCTTAGATGTACATGGCATTAATAGTTCCTTTCTCGTCGACAAATCGACACTGATCTCCTGCTATTCGTCTACGAAATTCATTCCAGGGCCATCTGATAGGCTAACAGGTTTGCGCGTACACCAGTCTTTCTCAATACAACTTGGCGCATACGTACTTAAGAATGAATGTGTCCTGTGTTGGAGTCTGAAGTTTCCATGTTGTTCAAGAGGGATTCATCGCACTGGGATAACGCCACATGCTGTTTACTTACATCCATCAGCAATCGTCTGGTACTATCCTCCAGTGTAGACATAATGCTAGGACTGATAGGTCTTTACACTCCTCCAGTGTAGACATAATGCTAGGACTGATAAGGTCTTTACACTAATCCAGTGTAACATAATGCTAGGCTGATAAGGTCTTTACACTAATCCAGTGTAGACATAATGCTAGGACTGATAAGGTCTTTACACACCTCAGTGTAGACATAATGCTAGGCCTGATAAGGTCTTTACACACCTCCAGTGTAGACATAATGCTAGACCTGATAAGGTCTTTACACTCCTCCAGTATAGACATAATGCTAGGACTGATAAGGTCTTTACACTAATCCAGTGTACACATAATGCTAGGCCTGATAAGTCTTTACACTAATCCAGTGTACACATAATGCTAGGCCTGATAAGGTCTTTACACTAATCCAGTGTAGACATAATGCTAGGACTGATAAGTCTTTACACACCTCCAGTGTAGACATAATGCTAGGCCTGATAAGGTCTTTACACACCTCCAGTGTAGACATAATGCTAGGCCTGATAAGGTCTTTACACTAATCCAGTGTAAACATAATGCTAGACCTGATAAGGTCTTTACACTAATCCAGTGTAGACATAATGCTAGACCTGATAAGGTCTTTACACTAATCCAGTGTAGACATAATGCTAGGACTGATAAGGTCTTTACACTAATCCAGTGTAGACATAATGCTAGACCTGATAAGGTCTTTACACTCCTCAGTATAGACATAATGCTAGGACTGATAAGGTCTTTACACTAATCCAGTGTAGACATAATGCTAGACTGATAAGGTCTTTACACTAATCCAGTGTAGACATAATGCTAGGACTGATAAGGTCTTTACACTAATCCAGTGTAGACATAATGCTAGGACTGATAAGGTCTTTACACTAATCCAGTGTACACATAATGCTAGGCTGATAAAGTCTTTACACTCCTCCAGTGTACCATAATTACAGATATAAATTGGAAGGTTGGCACTCACAGACTTCACCAGTCGTTGTGGTGTAGTGGTGTAGTGGTATAGTGGTGTAGTAGTTGTGTAGAGGTATAGTGGTGAGTTGTGTAGTGGTGTAATGGTGTTGTGGTGTAGTGGTGTAGTTGTGTAGTGGTGTACTGGTGTAGTTGTGTAGTGGTGTAGTTGTGTAGTGGTATAGTTGTGTAGTGGTGTAGTGGTATAGTGGTGTAGTTGTGTAGTGGTGTAGTGGTGTAGTGGTTGTTGTGTAGTGGTACAGTGGTGTAGTTTAGTTGTGTAGTTGTGTAGTGGTGTAGTTGTCTAGTGGTGTAGTTGTGTATGGTGTAGTGGTATAGTGGTGTAGTTGTGTAATGGTGTAATGGTGTAGTGATATAGTGGTGTAATGGTGTAGTGGTATAGTGGTGTAGTTGTGTAGTGGTGTAGTTGTGTAGTGGTACAGTGGTGTAGTTGTGTAGTTGTGTGTGTGGTGTAGTTGTGTAGTGGTGTAGTTGTGTAATGGTGAAGTGGTTTAGTGGTGTAGTTGTGTAATGGTGTAATGGTGTAGTGTATAGTGGTGTGTTGCGTAGTGGTGTAGTTGTGTAATGGTGTAGTGGTGTAGTTATGTAGTGGTGTGTTGTGTAGTTGTGTAGTGGTGTAGTGGTATAGTGGTGTAGTTGTGTAATGGTGGTGTGGTATAGTGGTGTAGTTGTGTAGTGGTGTAGTTGTGTAGTGGTGTAGTTGTGTAGTTGTGCAGTTGTGTAGTGGTGTAATGGTGTAGTTGTGTAGTTGTGTAGTTGTGTAGAGGTATAGTTGTGTAGTTGTGCAGTGTGTAGTGGTGTAGTTGTATAGTGATGTAGTTGTGTAATGGTGTAGTTGTATAGTGATGTAGTTGTGTAGTTGTGCAGTTGTGTAGTGGTGTAGTTGTATAGTGATGTAGTTGTGTAATGGTGTAGTTGTATAGTGATGTAGTTGTGTAATGGTGTAGTTGTGTAATGGTATAGTTGTGTAGTGTTGTAGTTATGTAATGGTGTAGTTGTGTAATGGTGTAGTTGTGTAATAGTGTAGTTGTGTAGTGATGTAGTTGTGTAATGGTGCAGTTGTGTAATGGTGTAGTTGTGTAGTTGTGTAATGGTGTAGTTGTGTAATGGTGTAGTTGTGTAATGGTGTAGTTGTGTAATGGTGTAGTGTTGTAGTTGTGTAATGGTGTAGTTGTGTAATGGTGTAGTTGTGTAATGGTGTAGTGGTGTAGTTGTGTAATGGTGTAGTTGTGAAATGGTGTAGTGGTGTAGTTGTGTAATGGTGTAGTTGTGTAATGGTGTAGATGTGTAATTGTGTAGTGGTGTAGTTGTGTAGTTGTGTAGTTATTGTAGTGGTTAGTTGTGTAATTGTGCAGTTGTGTAATGTTGTAGTTGTGTAGTGATGTAGTTGTGTAATGGTGTAGTTGTGTAATGGTGTAGTTGTGTAATGGTGTAGTTGTGTAATGGTGTAGTTGTGTAATGGTGTAGTTGTGTAATGGTGTAGTTGTGTAGTGTGTGATGTAGTTGTGTAATGCTGTAGTTGTGTAATGGTGTAGTTGTGTAATGGTGTATTGTTTTAGTTGTGTAGTTGTGTAATGGGTTAGTTGTGTAATGGTGTAGTTGTGTAATGGTGTAGTGGTGTAATGGTGTAGTTGTGTAGTTGTGTAGTGATGTAGTTGTGTAAATGATGTATTGGTGTAGTTGTGTAATGGTGTAGTTGTGTAATGGTGTAGTTGTGTAATGGTGTAGTTGTGTAATGGTGTAGTGATGTAGTTGTGTAATGGAGTAGTTGTGTAGTGATGTTGTTGGTGTTTTAAATGGGTGTAGTTGTGTAATGGTGTAGTTGTGTAATGGGTGTAGTTGTGTAATGGTGTAGTTGTGTAATGGTGTAGTTTTTGTATGGTATAGTGTATGGTGTAGTTGTGTAATGGTGTAGTTTGTGTAATGGTGTAGTTGTGTAATGGTGTAGTGGTGTGTAGTTGTGTAATGGTGTAGTTGTGTAATGGTGTAGTTGTGTAATGGTGTAGTTGTGTAATGGTGTAGTGGTGTAGTTGTGTAATGGTGTAGTTGTGTAGTGTGAGTTGGTATGGTGTAGTGTGTGTAATGGTGTAGTTTGTTGTGAAATGTGTAGTTGTGTAATGGTGTGTTGTGTAATGGTGTAGTTGTGTATGGTGTAGTTGTGTAATGTGTTAGTTGTTTAATGTTATTGAATATACTATAAAACTAAATACTAAAATATACTATAATATAATATATATAATAATATACTATATATATAATATACATAATACTAAATATACATATTAAACTACTAATATATATTATACTAATATAATAATATAATATAACATCATATAATATACTATATACATATACTTTATACTAATATACATTTCATAATATAATAATACTATATATACTAATAAATACTAATATATATCATACTATAATACTATATATAATATACATTAATACTATATACCATATACTAATATTTCATTAAAATAATATACCATATATACTAATATACTATAATACTATATATAAACATTATACTAATATACTTATAATAATATATATTATATATAAAATACTAATAACTAATATACCATTAACTAATATACTATATACATATATAACTAATATCATAATATAATTTTATAATACTATATACTAATATACATATACTAATATATACCATTATATAATATACATTATATAATATACTATCATACTAATATAACATTATACTAATATAACAATATATAATATATATATAATATCATAATTATACTAATATACTATATACCATATACTATAATATATATACTAATATACTATAATATATACTATAATTCATACTATATATACATATAAATAATATATACATATAATATACCATTATAAAACTAATATACATATATACTAATATAACAATATACTAATATACTATACATATATACATATACTAAATAATACCATTAATACTAATATACTATATACTAATATACATTATATAATATAATACATATCATATATATATACATATAAATATATATATAATATATTATATAATATCCATATACTAATATACTATATACTAATACATTATACTAATATACTATCACTATATACAAATACTAATATACATATACTATATACACATCATACTATATATATCACTATATATACATCATATTAATATATACCATATAATATATATATACTAATATACCTATACTAATATACATATATATAATAAATATATACTATCATATACTAATATACTATTATATAATATACTTCATACTATATATACCATATACTAATATACTATCATATAATAAATACCATTATACAATATACATAATAAATATACCATTATAACTAATATACCATTATACTAATATACTCATTATTAAATATACATATTATAATATACATATACTAATATCATCATACTAATATACTATTATACTAATATACCATTATACTAATATACTATCATACTAATAATACCATTATACTAATATACATCATACTAATATACATTATATAATATACATATACTAATATACCATATAACTAATATACTAATATACCATATACTAATAATACAACTTACAATATACTAATATACATATATAATAATAACTAATATACTAATATAAATATACATTATACTAATATTACCATTATACTAATATACTATATACATAATACTAATTATACTAATATACATAATATATAAATACCATATACTTATATAAAAACATATATAATATACCATACAAAATAAATATACTTAAATACTAATATACTATAAACCATTAAATATATACTAAATACTTTATACTAAAACATTAATACTATCATATACTAAAATACCAATACTAATACCATTTACATTTACATTATACTAATATACCATTATATAATATACATTTACAATTACCAAATTATACTAACTAAAATAAACCCTATACTAATATACCATTATACTATCTTAA
>JAPXFY010002847.1:0-24676 GCA_030674185.1 Monoplex corrugatus
ACTGAGAGAAGGAAAAATCCATGAACTGCTATACGATCAGTTAAAACCTATGGGAAGTCAGTCTCCACATTTGTATGGACTTGCAAAAGTAGACAAACCAAAGGTGCCTGTAAGACCGGTCCTGTCGATGCCGGGATTAGTATATCACAAGATTGCGTTGAAGGTAGCAGAGTGGCTGTCGAGCGTTCCCGAGTGTGGTATTAACTGTTCGGCGACTGAAGTGGTGGAGAAACTAAAGTCAACCCCCTTTTATCAAGATGAGGAATCGGTAAGTTTTGATGTGTCGTCACTATATACAAACGTACCAGTGTTGGAGGCGATCCACAGATGTACGGATCTACTGTCATCATCATCAGGTGCCTTGCCACATGGCGTGGCGGTTATGGACTTCCATCTGTCTCTATCACTTGTTGCCTCAAGCATCTTTTCCACCTCCCCGTCCCAAGCCACTCTGCAAGTCCGTCTAGTATCTTCTCCCTGGGTCTACCCGGTGCTCTCTTTCCCTCCAGCCTTCCCGTTGTGACCAGGTGCTCCAGTTCCCCTTTCCTCATAAAATGGCCGATAAATGTTGCCTGTCTTTTCCTAATCTTCTTTATGAATGATCTACTTGTGTCTGCCTCCATCAAGACTGTCTCGTTTGTTTTCTTTGCTGTCCATGGAACTCTCAACATTCTTCTTAGAAACCACATCTCGGCTGCCTCAATCTTGTTCTGGCTTTGCTTGTTGACTGTCCACGCCTCGCAACCGTACAAAAGTATTGGTTCTGTATAACATTCAAGAACTCTCTTCATGATGTTATTTGATAGGCATTTGTTGGTAAGAATGCTTGTCATCTTCTTGAATGCTGTTTTGGCTTGGCCTATTTTGCTGGCTATTTCTGATGTGCATCTGCCGTCTGGTGAAATGATCGTTCCCAGGTATTTAAACTTATCAACCTGTCTCAAGGTTGTGCCGTTTGTGTTATTTTACATGAAGGGATTTCATGTTTTTTACTGATCACCATGACTTCAGTCTTCCTGCTGTTAGTTCCAACTCCTTTTCTTTGCTGTCTATTTCTAGTATATTCAAAAGGTTTTGCAGGTCCCTTTCACTTTCTGCAATTAGCACGGTGTCATCTGCGTATGGAATGTTGTTTATCAGTTTTCCTCCAATCTTTAATCCAGGGTCTTCCTCTAGGTTTCTCATGATGTTTTAGCTGTGAAGTGAAAACAGATCTGGTGACAAGACCAACTCTGTCTGACTCCTCTTTTGATGTTTTGGAAAGAGCTTATATCGTTTTTTATTCTCATTGCAGCTGTTTGTTCCCAATACATCTTTCTGATTATTCGTAGATCTTTTCCACCAATATTGAGTCTTTCTAGTTGGTTGATCAATTCTTCATGTCTTACCCGATCTACTGTACAATGGCAAAAATACAGCAACGCTTATTGATCGGGATACGTTCATAGAACTAGCGAAAATCGCCTTGTGTGATGTCATCCTATCCAGACATGACAGTTTTTACAAACAAATTGACGGTCTTGCGATGGGAAGCCCGCCAGCGCCTCACTTGGCCAATGGCTGGATGAGCCACTTCAACGAAGAAATCAAAGGTGATGCAAAATTGTATACTAGATACATGGAAAGCATTTTGTGTGGAGAAATAGATTCCAAACTGGCATACATCAATAAAATATACCCATAACTTACAATTCACATGTGAGCGTGAAGAAAATGGGAGGATTTCGTTTCTTGATAGTTTGATAACAAATGAATATGGTGCGTTGTCATCAACTTGGTATAATAAGCCAACGGATACAGGATTGGTCATGAACTTTCATGCGTTGGTGCCAAAACGGTACAAGAGATCGGTGGTGTCTGGATTTGTGCAAAGAGTCTGGAGAGCTTGCAGCACTTGGATGAATTTTCATTATTCCCTACAACGAACAAAGCGGATTCTGGAGCGAAACCAGTACCCACCGATTTTTTTATGACCCAATCATTGAAAAAGCCTTATCATAACTAAGGTGTCCCAAGGATAAGGAGAGTGTGCAAAAGGATGAAACGTAAAAGATACGATACCTGTGAGGCTGCAATATAGAGGAAAGGTAACGGAGGATTATGCTCGTTCACTTCATCGACTAGATGCCCCATTTAAGATTGTGATGACGATTAGAAAATTGAAAACCGTCCTTCCGTCGCTAAAGCCACCGGTGGAGAAGTGCTTGAGAAGCGGAGCTGTCTATAAAATCAACTGTCCGCGCTTTAATGTGTGCTATGTCGGCCAAACCAGCCGACATGTGCAATCTCGCTTCAGAGAACACATCAAAAACAGTGGGCCGATAAAAGCACATATGGACCAATGTGGAGTGAAGACGATGGACGTGAATGATGTCACGATATTAGACGCAACAACCCGGGGAGAAACATTTTTAAGCATTGCTTATATGAGAATTGGGACCTACGATCAATTCCAGAGATGAGTATCGAAGCCGACAGCTGACAATTAAGCTGTAATCATTTTGTATGATCGCTTCACATTTTAATGTTGTTTGTCTTTAATGCTGATTTCTGTTACTTGGTTTGATAACATTTGTGTTATTTTCTCCTTTTCCAGAACTCTGATGATGAGCGAGAAGCTCGAAAAATTTCAGAAGAATTTCAAACATGGTTTGCCAATAAAAAATAAGGCATACATATGTGTGTATGTGTATATATGTATGTATACATACACACATAGAGATGTATGGGTCATTCTCCTGAACACTGGTCAGTTGGGACCACTGCTTTTAAGAAGCCAATATAAAATGTTTTTTGAAAAACAAATCTTACGATATTGTTATATTTCGTTTGTAAAATGTTCCAGTAATTGAAGAAAATGAAAAACAAGTGTGTGTGTTTCGTATTTCTTTTACTCTACAGCACTCTTTGTTGGGAAAATGAGCGATTTCTGTAGGTAGATTTGTGACATGAGTTCAGACTGGTAGATCAATCACAATTATTTCCTACATACATGACCCAAATCAATACAACCTGTTTCGACAGCAAAGAAAGAAGGTAAATATGTCTCTGACATCAATTTTTACTGTACTGTATCCATGGATGATCGATATATGCTCTGAGCTCGATCAGTGTCCCAAACGTTTCATACGGTGTCTTCACTGTAGCGATAACTTAAGCAAGTCGTGCCTTTAAAATAGAAGGCATTGGGAATTTCCGATTTGATTCATAAAAAACACAAACATTTTTCATAATGATTCACGTCAATACGTGATATGAGAGAGGAGACTGAGAAATAATCACTTGATTACGAATTGTGGGCATGGTGTCTTCAAAACCATGAAGCGCTCGAGACAAGTAGAGGATCCATTTCGTCAACTTCCCTGAACTTTGACCGACCTTGGCTATGAATCTCCATTTCCCTCCCTCGCAGCGGGATTTTGTACTACTTCACAAAGGATATGTCATTATTCAGTATATTTTGAAAAATGTCACTTCATTGACCATTTTAACAAGCACCTAGATGCCTTTATGGTGTCTCATGTCACACATGAGACATTGCAGTATGATGCAACATATTATATTTCACCAAGTTCCAAATATTGTCAATTTATGCATTACAGTTCTGTATACTACATATATCAAGATGTCATTTTCAGGTAACATTAAAAAAAATTGATCTTTTACTTCTCATGTGACAATATTGACCAGTCTTCAGGAGAATGACTCATACATATATGTATATGTATATGTATATGTGTATATGTATATGTATATGTGTAATGCATATATATATGTATATGTAATGTGTATATATATATATATATATATATATATATATGCACACACATATATACACACATATATATATATACGCATACATATATCTAAATATAAATATATATATAATATCTGTGTGTGTATGTGTGTGTGTGTGCGTGTGCGTGTGCGTGTGGTGTGTGTGTGTGTGTGTGTGTGTGTGTGTGTGTGTGTGTGTGTGTGTGTGCGTGTGTGTGTATGTGTGAGTGTGTTCGTGTATGCTTGTGTGTGTATATCTGCATATGTGTATGTGTATGTGTGTGTGTATGTGTGTGGGTGTTTTTTACAACAGTACACTCACTCCTTCACATGCAATCGATTGTTTTGTTGGGCCTGCCGAAGCAAGTTCTCTGTCAGTATACGGCTACAGTGGTTGATGTAGGGCTCCATCTGATTGACACAGCACACAACACACTGCATTTTGAGAAGAGACAATAATAACGAAAATGTTAATAATAGGGATACTTTTTTAGCACAAAACACACTGCACTATGAGAAGAAAGACAGACAACGATAACGATAATGTTAATAAATAGGGATACTTTTATAGCACAAAACACACTGCACTATGAGAAGAAAGAGAGACAACGATAACGATAATGTTAATAATAATAGGGATACTTTTATAGCACAAAACACACTGCACTATGAGAAGAAAGAAGAGACAACGATAACGATAATGTTAATAATAGGGATACTTTTATAGCACAAACACACACGCACTATGAGAAGAAAGAGAGACAACGATAACGATAAGGTTAATATAGGGATACTTTTATAAGCACAAAAAAAAACACAATTGGCAACAAAATATGAGAAGAAAGAGAGACAATGATAACGATTAATGTTAATAATAGGGATACTTTTATAGCACAAAACACACTGCACTATGAGAAGAAAGAGAGACAAAGATAACGATAATGTTATAGAAAAAAATAGGGATAACTTTTAATAGCACAAAACACACCGCACTATGAAAGAAAGAGCAGACAATGATAACGATAATGTTAATAATAGGGATACTTTTATAGCACAAACACACCGCACTATGAAGAAGAAGACACACAGACAACGATACCGATAAGTTGTTAATAAATAGGAATACTTTTATAGCACAAAACACACTGCACTATGAGAAGAAGAGAGAGACAACGATAATAATGATGTTAATAATAAGGATACTTTTTTCCCCAACAGGAATAAGTTATCACCTAAGAGCCATTCTTTTCCGAACCTCTTGCATGCTTGGGTGTGATCATGTTGCCAGAGGCCAGCCACTGACACGAATTGCAGGATTTTTCAAGAAGAATATTTGATATTTGACAGTCTTGATGGAGGCAGACACAAGACGATCATCCATAAGGAAGATTAGGAAAAGACAGGCAACATTTATAGGCCATTTTATGAGGAAAGGAGAATTGGAGCACCTGGTCACAACAGGAAAGCTGAAGGGAAAGAGAGCACCCAGTAGACCCAGGAAAAATGTATTGGGCAGACTTGCAGAGTGGCTGAAAACAGAGAGGGTGGAAGATGTGATTGCAGCAAAAAGGGACAGATGCATACGGAGGGCCATGATCGCCAACGCCATGAGGCAAGGCACTTGATGATGATGATGATCTTTGATGTATCCAGCCACTGACATGACTTGCAGGAATTTTCAAGAAGTATATTTGATATACCCAGCACTGACATGACTTGCAGGATTTTTCAAGAAGTATATTTGATACTCTGCATACATTGTTGTACCAAGCGGGTTTAGACACTGGCAGGTCTGCACACATGTTGACCTAAGAGATCAACAACATCTGCACAATTTAACCCACGAGGCTGAGGTGTTTTGGCGGATTGAACACAGGACCCTTAACCTTTTGACTCCCATATCCTGTCCACCAGCATCCTGCATTGTCAACCAAGCTCGGAAAATAAAAACTTAACCTATGATTCCCTCACCCTTTCCGCCAACTTCCTGCAGGAAACTGGTGGATAGGGCGAGGGAGTCAGAGGGTCAAGTTTTTGCAGTTGGTAGGTAGGGTGCGGGAGTCAAAGAGTTTTAAACTGCAAGTCAGTCGTCTAGCCGCCTGGCTAGAGAGAGATTTCAGAGCATGGAGTTTGTACAAGAGGGGTCAATCGGAATGGCGCAAATCCATATGCGCTCCACCCAATCTGCCAGAAATTATTGTGCAAACTCCTTGACCTTGTGCAAAAATACTTATGTGCTGGCAAGCAAAACTACGATATTAGGTCAAGTAAGTAAGTAAGAGAGACAGAGAGAGAGGGGAGAGGGAGAGAGGAGAGAAAAGACGAAGAGACACAGAAGAGAGAGAGAGAGAGAGAGAGAGAGAGAGGAGAGAGAGAGAGAGAGAGAGAGAGAGAGAAGAGAGAATTATCAAATTTCCTCAATCTCAGTCTGAAGAAAATACATCAAAGTATATCATTTAACCATTTGGTTTTACCAGTTTCAGTTTTCCGGCACTGAATGTTGGTGTGATGATGTTCCTGATACGTTTCCAGTTAGCTCCTTTGGCACGTAACACCGTGTCTGAGAATGATTTACCAAGAGTTCTGGGATTGGATTCCTGCACACACACACACACACAAAAGAAATGAATCAGACTTTGAATTATTCAACAGGAAACCATCACGTTCAGACAGTTCCATCTCTGCCAGCCTAGAATCCGTCTAAAGCCATATGCTGGCAAGATCTCGGGATGACAAAAGAATGGGTAGAAGGGGTGAGGAGTTAGTATACCTACCAAAAACTAAGCTGACACCATCAGAATGATCAGAGCCTTAAAGATGGGCAGCCAACAGACCAGTTTTAATATTGCTGGCTACATCAGATCTGAAGTCCCCGGCTCTATCAACTGACCCAACCAACTCAACATATATAAGTACATTCTGTTATCGTATCTCACAATTGCAAAGCTATTTTCAGGCTAAAGTTTCCCGCAAACCCTCTGAGGCAGCAGTAAACCGATCAGTTGGAGACTTCGACTTCTCACAGGCCAGCAATATGAGGACAATGGTCTACCTGATTTTTCCCCATCGCTCAACAGGGACAGGTGGGTGGATTGAGGCAATGTATTCAATCCATGGCATATACCTGATATTCCATCTCTAGAAAAGAAAAGATATCCAAGTGATGGTTAGAACTGCATCGTTTCATGGGTTGATTGAGCGATGTATTCAATCCATGGCATGTACCTGGTATTCCATCCTCTAGAAAAGAAAAATATCCAGGGGATGGTTAGAGCTACATCATTTCACACAACATGACAGCAGATCAAGCGGCGGCCTCATGACCAGGATGACAGTCAACCAGACAGCCCATAAAGCCTTCAACGTAGACGTACAGGCAATTTAGTTATAACTTCAGCTTCATCTCCCTGCATCATGTTATGACACAGCCAGATAAAAAATGTAACAAGATGGTCAAGCCAGTCTCACAATCTCCCTTTTTATACAAAAATAACCACAGAAAAATCCATATTCCGTACTTGTCAAGATCGCTGCGATCTAAAACAGCTTCCATTGACATAGAACATGCCAAGCAACGAGGACAATGATAAGATTATTACACCAGCGAAAATAGATTTTAAATATTTTCAGAACTTTGTCAACATCTGCCGTCCATACATCTTCTCGAAAAAAAGCAGTTAATTTGTCTAAATACCTGTTTGCTTATATACACTTACCATGTCTGACTGGAAATGTATTCAGTCTGACATGTTAAGTATATTTCACCAAAAGCAGACAAAATGCTACTTCTACTTTTTAGCACTTTTTTTTTGTCTGTGCGACCATAGCCATTAAGGCTTACCTTACAAAATTATTACACTTTCACGACTCCTCAATAGGTCACAGCGCTGATCCAATTTGAAGAAGAAGATACATCCATAAACAGCTGAAAAAGCTTGTTCCCACAGTTCTGCCACAGACAGGAAGACACATAACTCTCTTTTACCGGTACGAAACAATCTCCAGAGACTGGACATGGAGATAATAAGTGGCAGGTCAATTCTGCGTGTCACATACTGTCTGCATGATGTGGAATGAGAAAATGTTGACAGGTGAGGTAGTCAAGCAGGTAAGGCATCGGACTTCCAATCAAAAGACCTTGGTCCAAATCCTGCCTGGGTACCTCCTACCTGGTGGGTAAAAGGTGGAGATCTCTTCCCGTCTCCTGATTTGACAATTGTGCGGATCTGTTAGTGCCTGAACCTATTCCTGACTTTATACAAACGCACAACATCAAATACGCAGACTTTGTTTGTTAAAGATCCTGTGAATCATGTTATTGTCCGATGACTTAACGTTATCATCATCATCATGTGCCCTGCCACATGTCATTGGCCATTATGGCCTCCATACAAATCTATACCTTGTCGCTGCAAGTACACCTCCCACTCTCTCGGTCCTCAGCCTCAATGCAAGTCCGTCCAATATTTTCTCCCTGGGTAGTGGGTCTACCCAGTGTTCTCTTTCCCTCTAGCTTTCCTGTTTTGACCAGGTGCTCAAATTTCTCTGTCCTCATAAAATGTCCTACAAATGTTGCTGGTCTTTTCCTAATCTTTTTTATTAATGATAATTATTCTTATGTCTGCCTCCTTCAAGGCTGTCTTGTATGTTTTCTTTGCTGTCCATGGACCTCTTTTATGGAAACATGAAAACACCCAGCATGCACGTAAGCCAAAGACAGCATCACGTATCGCCTTCGCAGTGTGGGCAAAACAACGTGTATACACACATCTGAAAAGAATCGGAAAGAAAAAAAAACCGACAGACAGTGAGGCTAGGTTGATGTAACAGTAGAGTTCCCACCTTTCAGTGTGAATAAGTGTGCGTGCACGAATTCGAATCAGCCCGAGAAAATCTCTGTGTGTGTGGCCTCCAGTTTACCAGCTGTGAATAGATACCTGACCCTGTTCATTGTTGCAGCAAGGGAGAACAGAGAGATGGTTACAGCTCTCATAATGCTGGCACAAAGAAAAACTGAAGTCCCTACAATCACTTCACTCTTCCTCCGATCCAAGTGTCAATGGAGGAACTTCAACTACCTACAGAACTGCACAAGGAGGGTAGCCAGGAGAGATGAGACGCTTTACAAGATTCGTGGTCATCTCTTGCGCACACCATATGACAACTTATGGAGTGTTAAAAACAATCACCCAACACCTGAGATAGTATGAAGACCTGCTGTCCATAAGTAAGAAGAGGAAGATAAGACAGCAAGGTAACGTAACAAGTTCTAGTGGACTAAAAAAATAGAGAGAGAAAGACAGACAGACAGACAAACAGACAGTCAGATAGACACAGAGAGAGACACACACACACACAGACAGAGTCAGACAGACAGACAGACACACACACACACACACGCAGAGACAGAGACAGACAGACAGACAGAGACAGACAGAGAGACAGAGAGAGAGAGAGAAGCTTCTTCCAGGGAATGGTACAAGAGAAAAGGAGAAGGGGCAGACATAGAAAGAAGTTGACAGACAATGTAACACCGTGGACTGGGGACAAATTTTGCCATAACCCAGGCACTCTGCCACAACTGTGAAAGGTGCAGGCAACTGGTGCTGGCAATTGGTATAGATTTTAATTGGTGCTGCACCCCTATGACTATGGCGGGTTACGGGATCAGTAAGCCACAAGATGATGACTTAAGGTGAGGTGGTTAGCGCAACAGGCCAACGATTGCAAGGCTGTGGGTTTGAATCCTATCCAACCTATCACAATCATCGTCAGTTTTTTCGTCCCCATCCAGCCCCTACTCAGAGCTGGGCGTCCTATTGGCTTTTTGGGAAGACTGTGATCACACAGTTGAGTCTCATCCACTTCACAGATACGTTACTGAGAGTGTTGCTCAAATTTCCTGACCAACACCGCAGGTGTCTGTATCTCTGGGACTGGTCGATACTAGGATATACTAAGAAAGTAAGCGTAGAGTACATCCCTGTTACGAGTCTCAGGCCAGACTGAAACTCCAAAATATCAAGATCATTACTCCCACTGACATCCTCCTCATCATCATCATCATCATAGCATTACGAAAAGTGGTCCCAAGCTTCTGTGGCCATTAATGGGGCGTAGAAAATGGGACAGACAAAAAGGTGAGCATACACGAAGCTGCTTAACTGTGGTTATTCTTAAAAAAATCAAAGATGCAAAACCCATTAAGCAAAAGCAACAACAAAACCAAAAAAACCAACAAACAACAAACAACAACAACGACAACAAAATAACGACATTACAGCTGACCCACCCATCTGTCCGTGAAGTTAGCGAAGTCTTTCACCAGAACAGTCTTTAGGATGTCCAGATCGTTGATCACGAGCAGCGGACGACGACCTAAGTAGACTCTGAAACAGTCAACACAAACACACAAAGCATGAACACACAAACATTCTGAAATACGAGCAGACAAATATTTCTAAAACACAAACATACAAATGTCGTGAAACATGAACCCACAAACATTTTCAGACACGAACACAGGTGCATTTTTTTAAAACGAACACAAAAACATAAACCTACAAACATTTTCAAACACAAGCACACATTCTAAAACACGAACACATAAACATATTGAAACACGAACACACAAACATACTGAAACAAACACACAGAAACACGAACGCACAAACATACCGAAACACGAACGCAAAACATTGAAACACGAACACACAACATATTGAAACACAAACACACAAACATTTTGAAACACAAACACACAAACATAGTGAAACATGAACACACAAACATTTGAAACACGAACACACAAACATACTGAAACATGCACACACAAACATATTGTAACGAACACACCAACAAACTGAAACACGAACACACAGATGTTTTGAAACACAAACATACAAACATATTGAAACACGAACACACAACATATTGAAACACGAACACACAAACATTTTGAATAATGAACACAAAAACACACTGAAACACGAACACACAAACATACTGAAACACGAACACACGAACACATTGGACATGAAGACAGACATTTTCAAATACAACCACACAAACGTGGACGTAGCCAGGGTTCAATACACGAACTGCCACAGATTTCTCTCCCTTTAGTTACACCGTAGCTAATTTTCCTTAAGTCAGTATTACGGATGGAACGATAAACCGGTGTATAGCACTCACATGGTGCAAGTGTAAGAACACACCGGAAGAAAAGGACTTGTCCGTGGCAAAATTTTGTAGAAAAATATCACTTTTATACTTAAAACAGATGCCCCCCACAAACAGACAAAGGAACAAACACACACGCACACGCACACGCACACACACATACGCACACACACACACACACACACACACACACACACACACACACACACACACACACCACACACACACATACACACGTAGACAAAATGTGGTAGGGGTACACTGTGGTATGGCCATGTGCTCTCCTCAGGAGACGCAGTCTGAACCTCAACTGGTAAATCCACGAAAGAACAAACAAAAAGAAAAGAACAAACATGAAAACAAGAAATCCCCCCCTCCACACACATGAATTAAACATAAAAAAATCCACACCCAATCAAACATGAGTGCAATACTCTTCAAACATTTATAAGCATATCAAACAAAAATATCAAACATAAACCCATCAAACATAACATAATAAACACTAACACATCATATATAAACACGTCAAACACGATATGTCAACTATAAAGGCATCAAACTTACACATATCAAACATAAACGCATCAAATATGAACACATGAAACACACAAACGTATCAAATATCAGCACATCAAATATGAACACATGAAACACAAAACAGATCAAATATGAACACACAAACATGAACATGCGAAACACAAGCATATCAAATATTACTGAAGACTAATTTTTAAACAACACCGACGACAACGACAGTGACATAATGAGGTCACAAAACATCAACAACAAACAACATCAACAACAAGCTGGGGGTGGGGGGTAGGGACGCAAACCACACCAGGACGAAAACGTAAATCTGGAACTGAAACCAGTTTTCAGCCTGGAACATGTCGATTGTATTCCCTTGTAACAGTCGGATGTATTCATGTACACGTCTTCCATAAAATACAGTAAAATAAAGTAAAAAGTAATAAAATGAAATAAGTAAATAAATACAAAATGAACTCAATACTTAGGTACAGCTATGAATAGAAACAGACAGGTTTTCATTCACGTATCTTCAGTATAACATAACATAAAATTAGATAACGAATAGGTAAATAGGGAGCAGAAACACATAAAGACAGAATCATAACACGCGTTTAAAATAACAGAACAAGACAGGTGCACATTTTCAGCCATCTGGCCTTTGTCAGGCGTGTACAAAAGATAACAAAGAATGAAGACATGAGACTCAATGGAAGGAAAAAAAAACCTCAGTGACAAGATTTCACTGACGTTTCTTTGAGCCAGAGTACAAATAATGAACCGATGGAAAAGGTACAGCTGATACTATCGATTGACCACCTAGTTTCATTAATACATTTAGATTACACACACGAGCGTGACGATATAAACGCAGGATGTTGAAAACAGACACACACACACACACACACACACAACACACACACAACACACACACACACAGACACACACACCACACAGAGATAGTTACACACACACAGACACAGAGACACACAGACAGACAGACACACAGACGTACACACACACATTTTCCAACAAGAGAAACACACGAAGATGTGTGCATGCGTGTGTGTTGTGTGTGTGTGTGTGTGTGTGTGTGTGTGTGTGTGTGTGTGTGTGTGTGTGTGTGTGTGTGTGTGTGTGTGTGGTGTGTGTGTGTGTGTGTGTGTGTGTGATTTCTCTTTGCCGAAACAGGCGCCAAACAAGGGTGCATCAATAGACCTACATCGAAGAAGAATATTCGATCTAATTACAAACCAACTAATTCATTCTAAAGCATGCACAAAAAAATCGACTCTTTTAACTTTTGACAATTTTTCTTTCATACGGTACAATCACGAAGTTTCAGATAACGTTGAAACCAGTCACAGTGACTTGAGTATACTTCAAATGAAATAAAATGTGATGCTAGGACAATGGTAGACTGTCACAACTGTGCACACAGATGTTAATATTGTCAGAAGTTCCTTAGAAAGCACTGGCCACATACTTTCCTCAAACGTGCTGATTTTAGATTATCTCTTTGGTCTTGAAGGAGGCAGACACAAGAAGAACATTTCTGAAGAAGATCAGGAAAAGGATAAGCAACATTTACTGGATGAAAGAGGCAGACACAAGAAGAACATTTATGAAGAAGACCAGGAAGAAGACAAGCAATATTTATAGGATGAAAGAGGCAGATACAAGAACATTTGTGAAGAAGATCAGCAAAAGACAAGCAACATTTACAGGATGAAAGAGGCAGACACAAGAAGAACATTTATGAAGATCAGGAAAAAGACAAGCAATATTTATTGGATGAAGGAGGCAGACACAAGAAGAACATTTATGAAGAAGACCAGGAAGAAGACAAGCAACATTTATAGGATGAAAGAGGCAGATACAAGAACATTTGTGAAGAAGATCAGCAAAAGACAAGCAACATTTATAGGATGAAAGAGGCAGACACAAGAAGAACATTTATGAAGAAGATCAGGAAAAGACAAGCAATATTTATTGGATGAAGGAGGCAGACATAAGAAGAACATTTATGAAGAAGATCAGGAAAAAGACAAGTAACATTTATTGGATGAAGGAGGCAGACACAACAACATTTATAAAGAAGATCAGGAAAAAGACCAGCAACATTTACTGGATGAAGGAAGCAGGCACAGGAAGAACATTTATGAAGAAGACCAGGAAAAAGACAAGCAACATTTATAGGGCATTTTGTGAGGCAAGAGAAATTAGAATACCTAGTTACGACAGGAAAAAGCTGAAGGGAAAAAGAGCACCAGGTAGACCTAGGGAGAAAATATTGGACGGACTTGCAGAGTAGCTGAGGACAGAGAGGGTGGGAGATGTACTTGCAGCGACAAGGAATAGATTCGTATGGTGGGCCATGATTGCAAAGCCATGCGGTAGGGCGCATGACGACGACGACTTTGGTCCATGTGACATTATCCTTGACATCTCGCCCTCCAAACTTAAGACATTCACAATTGCTCAACGATCCACATGTTAAACCCAGCCGTTAGGTAGAGAGTCACTCAAAAAAAAAACTTAGTAAATCTTGCTAACACATTTCACCAACAGACAGACACGCAGACATACAGCTCACGGATAGATAAACGTCCCTCCTGGTTAATTTAATATGAAATAATCTCCCTTTGTTAACACTGGCAAGGTCAAAAACAAACACAAACAATACAAAAGCTAAAATCAAATCACATACACACATACACACACACACACATACACACACACATACACACACATACACACACACACACACACACACACACACACACACACACACATACACACACATACACACACATACACACATAGACACACACATACACACACGCATACGCACACACACAAATACAGACATACTGAGATGCATATTTTAAACCAATTAATCAATGTATGTACACACACACGCCTGGAGCTCGAGAGAAAGATACCTGGGGGTTAAGTCGTCCAATAATCACTTACCCATACACACGACCGTATTTTTTTCCCCAGTCAAGTAAACAGGCCATCATACCCTGAAACACACATACACATCACACACACACACACACACACACACACACACACACACACACACACACACACACACACACACACACACACACACACACACACACACACATATATATATCTGCGGGCTTTGTGGGTTGGCTTCCCACCTTGCCTTTGATAACATGCCACGAGTTCTTTAAATGAAAGATGCTCCCAGGATTCACCGAAAGGGGGAGAGAATGATGAATCCATCGGCACTGACTCCATCACGACTGGAAACGCACAACGGATCATGATTAATGACCAGATGGAATTTCCGTGTGCGTGTGGAAGGAGATTCACCACCAAACGCGGCATGAAGATCCACAGGACAAAAATGGGCTGTTTGAAGACACATACGAACCAGCAGCAGCGCACTGCGACAGCAGGTGAGATGTTGGTTGACCAAGGCCAGGATTTAAACCATAGTGCCAAGGACATCCACGCTGACGGTTCTGATGCGGATTTTGCACAAGCTCTTAACGCCAAACGTGGAAAACTCAATTTGCCGCCTGCCGGTGCAAAAGAACAATGGGAGAAATTAGATGAGGAACTTGTCCTTAAGCTGAATGCGCTAATAGGGAACAGTACGCTGGAACACAAACTTGACACATACGGAGACATCATATACTCTATCTGCAGGGACACTTATGGAGTGAAGCAGCCAAAGACAAAAACGCCTCCCCAGAAATCCAGAAGACAGCAACAGATGGAGAACATCCGGAGGGAGAAAAGGAAGCTTAAAAAGCGAATGAAAACTGCCTCAGAATTCGAGAAGCAAGGGCTCCTGGAACTCTGGAAAGATCTGAAGGCCAAACACAATGCTCTCAGCAAAGTGGAATCAGCAAGGCGAAGAAAGAGCAAAAAGAAGAAGACTCAAGATCGTTTCTTCAAAGATCTCTTTGACTTTGCAAGAAAGCTGTTTGAACAACCCAAATCAGGGACTCTCACAGTGGGCAAGGAAACCCTAGAGCAGCATCTCAGGGAAACATATTCCGATTCTCAGCGCGAGGCACCACTTGAAATCCAGAATCTGGTTTGGCCTGCAGCGCCAGAAGGAAAATTCAATAACAAACCACCAACACTGGATGAAGTGAAGAACGTAGTAAAGAAAGCCAGAGCCAAGTCAGCACCTGGACCAAACGGAATACCATATCTGCTCTACAAAAAATGCCCAAAAGTGCTCGAGTGGCTCCACAAGATGATTCGATCAGAATGGAGGAACCAGAAGATCAGCGACCAATGGATGAGAGCTGAAGGAGTGTACATTCCGAAGGAACAGAACTCCAGCAGCATCAATCATTCAGGCCAATATCACTTCTGAACGTCGAGGGGAAAATCTTCTTCTCTGTTATGGCAGCAAGATTGACAAAATACCTGACTGAAAACAAGTATCTGGATATGTCAGTCCAAAAGGGAGGCATACCAGGAATGCCTGGATGCTTGGAACATGCCACGTTGATTTGGGATGCCATCCAAAAAGCAAGAACAGAGAAGAGAGACATTGACGTAGTTTGGCTTGATCTGGCGAATGCATATGGATCAGTTCCACACGATATGATCCAGCTGGCTCTTGAAATGTATCACATCCCAGAAAACATCCGAACAATGCTGAGGAAGTATTTCCAAGGGTTCTCAATGCGGTTCTCTACCAAAGAATACACCACGGACTGGATAGACCTAGAGGTGGGCATTGCAATGGGCTGTGCAATCTCTCCCATACTGTTCGTGTTGGCAATGGAAGTCATCTTGAAAGCTGCAATGAAGAGTTCAGGTCCAGTGAATCTGGGAGATGGATACCAGATGCCTCCTCTGAAAGCTTTCATGGATGACACAACAGTCTTGTCCACGGATGAGGAAGAGACACACCAAATCTTAAAGCAGCTGGATGAGCTGGTGGCCTCTTCAAGAATGAGGTTCAAACCTAAGAAATCCCGAAGTCTCTCACTGCGAAAAGGAAAAAGTGGCAGATTCAGTCAAATTCATGGTAGCCAACCAAGCCATCCCCACTGTCACAGAAGAGCCAGTAAAAAGTCTCGGAAGATGGTATGATGACTCCCTGAAAGACACACAAAGGGGATGTGAAACCAAGCAAACAGCAGAAGAAGGCCTGAAGAAAATAGATAACTGCGGACTGCCAGGCAAATACAAAGTCTGGTGTCTACAGTTCATGCTGATACCAAAGCTGCTGTGGCCACTGCTAATCTATGACATTTGCACCAGCACAGTCGAAGCAATGGAAGCCAAAATCAACAAATACACAAGAAAATGGCTCGGTGTCCCACCTGGTCTCACTGATGTTGCATTCTACTGTCGTCAAGCAATGCTGAAGCTACCTCTCAAATCCATAGTGGAGGAATACAAAGTTGGAAAAGCAAGACTGTTGAGCATGCTGGAGGAATCGGAAGACAATATCGTGAGATCAGTTCATCCAAAGCTGAGAACTGGCAGAAAGTGGAAAGTCCAAGAGGCTGTAAACAATGCCAAGAGAAACCTCAGCATCAAAGAAATAATTGGACACACGCAAACCAACAGACAGGACTGGGAGCAACAAAAATGCAGTGGGGTCCAAAGCCAAAGGGAAGAAAAAAGAGACATGATCATACAGGAGTTGAAGGAAGAAGAAGATGTCAAAAGAGTCCCAGAAGGCAGTCCAGCAAGGTCAACAAGGGGCAATGGACAACATGGGACAGTGCACTCCAAAGAAGTCTCAGCTGAACGATATGTGGCACATGGCTCCTCTAAGGATAAGCTTCCTCCTCAGATCTGTATATACCTGCCCCCCTCGAATGCAAAAACTTAGTGAAATGGGGGAAATCAGAGACCCAGCATGTCCGTTTCTGTCAGAAGAAACAAACAGTGGAACATGTCCTAAGCTTTTGCAAAGTAGCGCTAGCCCAAGGAAGGTATACATGGAGGCACAACCAAGTTCTGAAAGTGATCACAGAGTGGTTAGCGAAAAAACCATGACCCCAAACGCACCAATTGCTATGACAACGTTCTACAAAGCAGGAGGGAAACAGTCTGGCCCGAAAGTGCTATGACAACCACCCACATTGCCAAAGGTCTTCTGGATGGAGCAGTCGACTGGGGTGTACACAGACCTCCCAGAGTGGAGAAATTACCCAGATGTCATCAGCAAGACAGCATGAGACCAGACATCGCTCTCCACTCTGACTCCTCGAAAAAAGTGATTCTGATAGAACTCACTGTGCCATACGAAAGCAGAATGGAAGAAGCACAATATTTTACAAGACCGAAAAATACGCCGGTCTTGCCAGCACCCTGAAAAAAGCAGGTCTGCGGGTCAAAATCTTCGCCATAGAGGTCGGGGCAAGAGGGTTTTGGGCACCCCCCGCTTATGATCTCATGAAACAACTCGCCATTTCTGGAAGAAGAGGACTAGAGCCCTTAAAGCGATGGCAGAGGCAGCCAAAAAAAGGAGCTCAAGCTGGATCTGGCAAGGAGGAACCAAAAAGTGAACTTATAAGGATTAAATTCCCCACAGATGATGTGTGCCCCGTTAGCACATTGGTAAAACCGCGTACCGCAGTTCTGAAGCGCAGAATCGCCAGGTTCGTCCCGGCGTGGGAAAAAAAAAAAAAAAATAGACAACAGCAGAAGGGCATCCAGGAGTCATGACCTGGATGTGGCCCGGCCCCCGCAGAGTGTAAGGAATTCAGGCCGAAAACACTTGTCTAAAGGGTTTCTTTTTGAAGACCTTCTGTTGTCTAGCTCTCCCTAGGTTTCTTCTAAGATTGATAATTGGGTTCATGTATTAGGTGCATTTTTGGCTCTAGGGAAATGTAATACACAGAAGCAATTTTATGTAATTTGGGCCCGTTTTATATATACATTTTAGTGTCCTTAGTTATGTATAGATTTATGTTCAGGTGTGATTTTAAATCTCCTGTGCGATAAACTGGACGGAGTGGTAACGTCAAGGATTCTCCTTAGATTATGTGGCAATGCATTGATAAGTGTGCTTATTTTCTTTACCTAGTTTTCCTATTGATGTGCTGGATGTGAGTATACGTGGTTTCACTAAACAAACTCGAAATAATGGCTTACAGATCCATGGGCTGTAAATATGCATAAGTTAATAGACGGATTTATTGTTGCGATCTGCTGGATCCTCGGTAGCCGTTGGTAGTGCGTGATAGTGTCACTCAGGTCTCTGTCAAATGTTTGTCATAATGGCAACGTTTGTTTAATTTCACAGCACACACACAGTGGACACGTACTAGCCACACTCACACTGATACCACACAACACAACACACTTACCTTAATGCATTTTACACACCACACGGAAGCACAACACAAACACAACATAACACACACACAAAGGGAGAAACAACGTACATGAAAATAAGTACAAACAATGCAACACGCAACAGATACACTCACACACTCCAAACACAGATTAAAAAAAACGCGCAAATTCATTTAAACATCACAAGCATATGCACAAAACGAGCTACAATCTTCCTTATATAATTGCCCAAGCATATTCTTTTGCACAGATGGAAACCTGCATATGTGTCTCGATTACATCTTGTTGTTATTTTTGTTTAGTTTGTTGACAAGGCAGCAGTAGAGATACCATAACAGGCTGTTAACTTGCAGATACTTAAATCAGGCAAAGATTGCAGGAAAGGAAAGATTAGCAGCACATGATTTAATGATGATGGACATAATCTAAGTAGAGATGGCCTGTAGACGTTGACAACATACATTTATCAGGGAATGAATGTTTAATCTCCTGTGCGATAACTGGACGGAGTGTCGAACAGGGCATCTCGTTAGTTTACTGTGCGACTAAATGCATGGAAATGTGGCTAATTTTCTTGCATGCATTTCACTTATCTTGAAGATAGAGACATGGCTACAATTATACCTTTACAATCACATGCTGGGCAGTCAACAGAACGAAACAAAAAACAACAAGATGTGGCAACCACCATGATAGAACGTTTACAAACAAGGACCAGGGCAGGTGACGAAAAGAATCTTTGCATTCGTTCAAGAGGATCTTCTTCTAAGGACTGATCTTATGTGCTGACAAATAGTGTGGTGGACGGAAGTGGAGCGTGGCGTCGTGTGTAAAGTGTTTTATGTTTGTAGATGCGTTGAGTGTTGTCACAAGAGCTGGCAGCTGTTGATCAAGTAGGTAGTGTGTAGTATGAAATAGAATAGTGAAAGAATTCTGACTGGACGACATAAATAAGATAGTAAGAGTAGATGTCTTGAAAGTATATTAGTGTGTATGTAATTATTTTTCCTGGAATGTGAGTCTCTTTGTTGCGGGGTGTGTGTGCCAATTATCCAAAGTGTGGACTGATTAGATGTGCGACTAAAAGTACACTATACAATCTCCACTTACCTGTTGATAGCATCTGCTAAAAACAGTAATCTAATATCATTCAATGCATTTTACAGCAGACGACTGATAGAAATAGAGCCATATCAAAAGGGGAACAATAAAACCACTTGAATATATACAGAATATGGGAAAAAAGGATGACAAGAAATTAAGTACATAACCTACGAATGCAAATATACGTACTCGCATGAACTCTTTTAGGGACGATATCATGTATTTGCGTTAACGCACTGGTCCTTTTTAATTTTATACATATGGCTGGTCATTATAAAAACATAATCATGACATTAAATTTTCCACACACTAACTCACCAGCAGCCACCACTACTACCACACAACAGCCTAAATTAGAGCCTCAAAATGAGCGATAAGTCCGCAACTCACTGAGTCCACAGCGGGAAAAGAACGACTGCACTTACATATGATATATACATATATATAATATTAAGTATATAAGTATGTAATCTACAATATATATGTACACAATACTAGTATGAGATAGAGCAGACAACAAGCAGAAAAAATAAATAAATACTATCACTATAAACAGCAGTTCTAATGTTGTCAGTTATATACACAGGTGGTTTTTCATATATCTGATACCAGCATAGTTAGGTATGCAGCGAAAAAGGAATAGAATTACTACCCTGCAGGGCACCATGATGCAGAAGACTGTGGTGACATTGAGAGTGAAAGTTAGTACAGAAGGTAGGATCTGAGCTGAGTAGTAACTCTTCACAAAAATCAAGGTCAACAGTAAGATCACACGAGAATGATTACCAAACTCCATCTGACACCTCTTCAGGATGGAGTGACGACACACGAGTGCAACCAGTCCAGTGAATGGCAAGGAACCCATGACCGTCTAGTATCACATGTTTCAACATGAGTGATTTTTCAAAACCCAGCGACTGAAGGAATACTGACGGCGAACACCTACACTCACAATCACACACATACGACAATAGGAAAAAAGGAGAAAATTGGTCGAATATCAGATTGCGCTTTAAAACAGCTTCGTTGACCAGCAAGGAAAGGAATTAAAAAAACAGACATTGAATAAATGTGCAAATATAAAAGGATTACAACAAAAAGGGAAACTTACATAGAATTGCTCTACACGTCGTTCTAAGCAATCTTTAGTCTGGCTCTACTGAGACGAAGACAAAAGTGTGTGAAGGAATGGGTCGTCTGTCTTCGTACAGAAAGCATCTAGATGCTCTATTTTAATGTCGTTTCTAGATTTATGCTGCACTCAAAACAGCTGGGAGATTTTTGATACCAACAACAGTACTTGTGAATTTCAATGTTTCATGAAAACCAGAGAATCAGGAAACGAATACTTTTGCATAAGTAAACAGCAGTTTTAAATTATGCATCAATACTGACTTATCAACAGTTCATGCTCGGCAAAGAATAAATTCAATTTCTAATGACGTTATTTCAACTTGAATATCTTACTTGCAATTCGTAAAAGTTCTTGGCACTAGGACACACCACAATACCGGGTGACTGAAAACATGTGGCACGTACTGAATAGAGTCATCTTCACTTATCAACAATGCTTCCTAGCACTGTTTACATCAGTTACGAAACAGAATCTAGAAGTCACACACATGTATTCTTTTCATGTCATATGTTTCTATGTATTTATACTGATAAAAATGAGCACATCAATAAAGGTGTGCAATAAATATACTGTTAATTAGTTAGCTATACTATGTGAAAAAAGTTCTTTCTTCTGACATTTTAGTGCATAATGAAGATCATGACACCCGTCAGTTATGAACAACGTAGTGAATAAAATGTTGTTCATTAAATATGACATGGCTCTGAAATTTTGTTCTGTATTATTCAAGATATCTGATTTTTGTTTCGGTATACTTCATTTGATCTGTCAATAGATTTGAATATGGCAGGTCATGATGAGAATGGTTAGATCACATAAGTCAACGTTTTTTTAAGACAGTACAAGTGGTGTATACCTACACACACAGTAAAACACCAACCACATAGCACTTTAGTCTTCTACACAAAGAACAACACAACAACAAATACACATCAAAAAGGCCAAAACAACAGAGAAATCGATTAAGAAAAACACAGAACAGAAACTCCCAACAAGCGAGCGAGCGAAAAGAAAACAAGTAGCACAGACAGACGGAATGTATGTATTAGGCTACTACATATTTCTATATATAATATATAGATATCTGTGCGTGGCAATCTATCTGCCGTAAATTTAATGTCTTTTCTATTTTCTTTATATTGTTTTTATATAACAGAGGAGGAGAGTACAGGAGAACAGATAGACTTGCTTAAGAATGAATGTATATATAAATATAATTATGGGGAATCTACTGCTACGTTTAATAGGAAGAAGGAAATGCTGAGCTGTACCCTATAAGGAGGTGTTTCTTGTAAAAATGTTTTCATGATATACACCCGAGAAAAAAGACTATCCCATTCAATCCATAATCCTTTTCAACCAACTTTTGACAGCAAGGCAGAAAATGATGGAATGAGGAGGAAAGGGAAAAAGAAAAGTTGAAATTCAGCACCCATATCTATTATTCGAGAAAGGCTTTGGTTGGCAATAACAAATGCTGAGGGAGTGAAAAGGTTAGAGCTTTGAGACAGGGGTGGAGGTTGATGAGTGAGAAAAGAAGAGGAGAAACTCACGAAGAGAGACCAACAGGACAGGTCAGAGGAGTAAGAATACCACAGAAGGGGGATACGAATTCAGAAAGAAGATCTCTTTGAGAGAAACAATCAATTAATCTTATCTAACGGCCAGTGAGATACACTAGTGGGGGGACCCAGTTCCATTGATATTGCATCTAAAAGGAATGCTGAAAAACGTCTGAAAGATAAATAAAAAACCCTTCAATTCAAATCATCGAAGTGATTGAAAAACCAGCGACTGAGAGGGAGTTATAATGGGGGGTAAAGGAGAAAACAAAACAAAATCAAGTGAGAAAAGAGAAGAAAAGTTTAGTACACATATGAAGCAAGAGCGACGAAACAAAAGAACGAGACCCCAGGAGAGATATTACCACCTGCTATTCCTGCTTTATCACCAGGAGGCTGTTTGTGAAAACGAAATGAGGCCTTTTTTTAACAAAATTTGAATATAACTAACGAATTGACTAAATCAAAACTTTTCTGTCCCAAATTACTGTTGCTTCAGTGGCGTTGCTCAGCCCACCCTTTGTTTAGTTGAACTCATGAATGGAGCCCCGGAAGAAACATTTCTGCGCAGTGCCATGGGACCATAAAAGCGACGAAAATGCTGCATGGCATAAGCTTGAAAGCCACAGGCCGCGGAAAGTTTGATGTCCTAGTGGTATGACATATTTATTTTGATAATCACAGTGTTAAGCATTCTTGAAAATAATAAAACCCACAGACATACTCATGGTCTGAAACATTTTACAACAATAACAAACAAACAAGAAAGAGAAAGTAAAAGGCACAGAATTCGTTAAAGAGGTGTTTTAACATATAACAGCAGAAAGGTAGGACTTTTAACCACGTGCATGTCGGAAACGAAAGAACACTGGCGACTTTTTCATAGCATAGGTGTGATGCGTGCGAATATAATGGACCATATAATACTATTTTAAAAGTATGAAGTCTGGCACTAGCTTTGTAAATCAACACATCCACAATTCAGGTCCGGCAACATAGTGCGCCCACAGACGGAGGTAATTAGAGATCACTCTTCACTTTAAAAGCTCCTACTCACGTGTTTGTACCACCAGTGCAACCACACATACCCACACAACCACACGAACGCGCACACCACAACTACACACACTCGAAAGGTCAAGGAATGTTGTGGTCTGAGGTTTAATTTGAATGTGAAGGGAAAAATAATCAACAATGCAATGAAATTAAAGTGTCAAATAATAACATACATCAAATAATTATATCTTTTTCCCAAAAAAATTGCCATTCATGGGGATTGAATTGTGGTGTTACTCAGATGGAGAGGATGTTGTTAAGTTTTGAAAATACTCTAGCTCAGAAGAAAATCGGTTGTTTTATCAATTATCCGAAAAATGACACTAAAGCAATTGGGGCGTAAGTTTTTGCAAAAAATTTTGGATTTTGTCTGATTTTCATGACTTACCCAGTTTTTCAAGGCGCTTAGTCTCTCAAGTGAGATTCTTTGGTGTTTTGACATAATGTGAACATTTGTCACAAATGAAGGTTCTACTACACACACAGTACATGACACTGATAGCCATTAGCCAATGTTACGGTTTTCATTTTTAGAATGGATGCAAATCGAAACTTTAATCACAATCAACACACAATGTGGCCGGAAAAAAACCCAGAAAAAATCTAAAAGAACAACACAGAATGCGATGAAAACTCCAAAAGCAGTCAAAGAAAAATCGCAAAAACACATTCATTTCTGTCACATGTCTGCTGTGGGGATCAAGTGTAACTGTAGATCAACACACAAAATTTTTTCGCTTATATCTATTATGAGAGTGCATTGAAAATAGTTAGGCCACAATATCGCAGTAAATGTAAAAGGTAGTTTTCTATGTAAATTTTTTTATTTTGGCAATGACAACACAGTCCGGTACTGGACCTCGACCTTGTGAATTAGGATGATAATCATGCAAAGATTGCTGGATTAAAGAAGCACCATTTTGAGATCTGATATAATCCGCAAATAACTATAATTAGGTGGGAAACACAGTCACTGACAACACATTTTACATAGGGAAAGAGAAGGAAA
>JAPXFY010002848.1:0-5000 GCA_030674185.1 Monoplex corrugatus
TTATTCATATATTCAATTATTTGTTTATCTATTTATTCATTTATTTATTTATTGCCTTTGTTTGTTTGGTTGCTTATTTTTACAATCCTGACTGGTAACGTGAGCTTCAATGTCGAGGTAAACAAGATTGGAAATGCCAGGGCTGCTTTCAGGAGACGCTGAGAGAATGTATGGCAGCAGAAGTGATATTGTTGTTGTTCTGGTTTGGCATTTATTTATTTATTTATTTATTTATCTATCTATTAATTATTATTTATTTATTTATCGTTTTTGTTTCCTTGGTTGGTTCTTTTTGGAATGCTGACGAATGCTGTCAACATGAATGCTGCACTGAGGCAAACAGAATTGCAAAAGCTAGTGCTGCCTTCAAGAGACTCCGAGAGAAGGTGTGGGAGCAGAGAGGAATCAGCCTTTCTACCCAAGCTGACAGTCTACCATGCAGTGGTTCGTACCACCATACTGTGTGCCTCTGAGACCTGGACTGTCTGCAGAAGACGTACCAAAACAGCTGAACCACTTCTACATGTATAAGAGCTGCTTCTGCAGACTCTTTGACATCACATAGTTGAACAAACACTCGGATACGAAATTCCAGACGTAGAGTGGCATCCAATGTTATTTTTACTGCTGTTTTTTTTTTTTTTCCTTTTTACAGCGTAGAAAACTGTTCTTACGTGAGCGCTTATGCATACACCAACACACAGACATACACAGATAAGACAAGTACACAAGCATTTACACACGAACGTAAAGAAACGCCTATATAACATGCTGACGAACGCACATACACTACCGCAGATTGCAAACAAATTGATGAAACATAGACAAACGGCATTATCTCACACAACGATTAAAAGAGTATAAAGAAGACAGTATGACAAATACTAGGCATGGTACTGTTGTCATGGGTTTATAAATTAGTTTTGTATTCCGATATTCATCAAACCTATAAGGGTTTTTTAGAGCTCTGTTAACAGAGGACAAAGTGTGCCAATGAGAAATAGCTGAGGAAAGCGCGATCCACGGTCCAGCTGCAAAGAAAGAGAATGGACGTTGGCCAATAAAGTTTCAAGCCTTTGCTTTTACAGGAGGAATGCAGATAATGCCTCTATGTGATGCTGATCAGAGATGTGTAGAAGGAGTGTAGATGGTGATGAGATGAGAAATATAGGGAGAGGTGGTTTTAGGGAATAAGTTGTAAAAAGAGTTGAAAGCTTGAAAAGTCTACCCGGGCTTGAAGTGCGAGCTGTCAAGGATAATCTTGCGGCAGAATTGTGAACCTTTTATAGTTTGCCGATAATATTCTGGGCCCCAGACAAGAGAGAATTTTAATCTTCTAATTCAGATCGGACAATGGCAAAGAGCAGTGTTTTGGCTACGTGACTGGTTGCGTATGTAAACGGATTGTCGTTTTTGACGTGGTGTTAGCCCTGATGTGGCTCTAGTAGTCGGCTGGTTTATAAGCAACGTGAACTAAATTGAACTGGTTACGTATGGGCAGACAACACTAGGTATAGGACGGCCATTTTCTAGATACGCCACACGTCATAGAATCTAAGTCTATAGCGGAGGATGTGAATATAGTGTTGGCAGTGCCAACACGCATGGAAGTTATCTGTGAAGATACTACCTGTAGAAATACACAATACGCTTTATGTCTTCTGTTTTGTCATCATTTCACGTAACCTTTCTCTCTGTCATCAGTGTTTGATATCTGAGATACAGCAATCAGCAATTCGGGTGGTAGAACAAATTTTTTACGAAGGAAAGGAATCGCACGGTTGTCTTGTGATTGACAAAGAAAGGGTTTGATATACAATATGAACAAAAACTGAGCCAGGGACTTTGAGCGTTGTGTGTGTGTGTGTGTGTGTGTGTGTGTGTGTGTGAGTGTGTGTGTGTGTGTGTGTGTATGTGTGTCTGTGTGTGTGTGTGTCTGTCTGTCTGTCTGTGTGCTTCAGGTGTGCACGCGCACGTGTGTGTGACTGAGAGAGACACACGATATACAAAGCTAGTGAGAGAGAGAGGGGGTGGTAGGAGATTATGATAAAGTACTCAATTCAGACAACATAACCTGAGAGAGACAGAGACAGACAGAGACAGACACACAAACACGCACGCACACACACACACACACACACACGCACGCACGCACGCACACAAACACACACAGAGAAACAGACACACGCAGAGAGACAGAGAGAGAGAGACAGACAGACAGACAAACAAAGACAGAGATAGACGGACACACACACACACAGAGAGACTGAGACAGAAACAGGGGGAGGATCGATATAAAACACTCATTTCAGACACCTCAGCCTTTTGTCATACATCACGCCCCTCTGTCCCCCACCACTGCCCCAACAATCATCTACAGCGCAAAGAGTATTCCTGCGTTCCCAATAGCTCAGCAGGTCTGTTGCGATCACACGGCAAACATGCTCTCTGCTTTTTGCTCATACTTCTTTGAGTCTCTCTCTCCCCCTCCCCCTCTCTCTCTCTCTGTCTCTGTCTCTGTCTCTCTGTCTGTCTGTCTGTCTGTCTCTCTCTCTCTCTCTCTCGCTCGCTCGCTGTCTGTCTGTCTGTTTGTCTATCTGTCTGTCTGTCTGTGTCTGTGTCTGTGTCTGTCTGTATCTCTCTCTCTCTCTCTGTCTGTCTCTCTCGCTTTCTTTCTCTCTCTCTCTCTCTCACTGTCATGCAAACACACACACACACACACACACACACACACACGCACACGCACAAGCACAAGCACAAGCACAAGCACACACACACGCGCACACCCGCATGAGCTTACACACACACACACACGCACACACGCACACACGCACACACACACATACACACATACATACATATTCACACATACACACAAACACACACATACACACACGCACACGCACACGCACACACACACCCGCATGAGCTTACGCGCACACACACACGCACACACACACAACACACACACACACACACACATACACACACACACACACACACACACACACACACACACACACACACACACACACACACACACACACAAAGCTATCAACTCAGGACTCCACCGAAGATCTTACAAACCGGTAAAATGGGTGTAAAAACAGAAAACAGAAGGAACTTCAATACACCTCTCCGTCCCTTTCCCAAGCGAGGGAGACTTAGGTCTACTAAGCTTTCTGAATGCCAGTTGAATAGCTTGGTCAAGATGACCGACCTGGGAGCAGGGAAATAAAATCCCCCATCAATGGGCTGACCTTATCGGACTTAACAGTTATAGATGTTTGATTGACAAAGTCCTACGCCAGCGGTGCTCTTTCAACAAAACTGAGCGCCGCCGATAGAGTGTGTGGGGTGGCCGAGTGGTTAAAATCCCTTGTCAAGGTTGCGGGAAACTGGGTTCGAACCATGGATTAGATAGTGATTTTTTTCCCTGCCCTACCCTTCCCCCTCCTACACCCCCCCCCCAAACACACACACACCTTCCCCCACCTCTTCTAGATCATACATCGTGATCTGGGTGTTTCGTCATTCAGGATGAGACACATACAAAGGTTCTGTCTGCAGCACACCGCTTTCAGCGTCCGTTAAAGATTCCACGGCAACGAACGAGGTTATTCTTGGCAAATTTGTACGGACAGATCCGTTTTCGTAGATAAATACAAATGTGAGCACAGAAAAAAATGGGGCGACGTTGCAATGAGGCGATCTAGAGGAATGATTCAAACAAAATTCTTTTACCATTTTGCTTTTGATGTAAACGGTTTTATTGACTTTTAAAGTTGTAGATGACTACAACGATGACGATGATGATGTTGACGACGATGATGATTATGATGGTTACTATTATTAATACGGTTAGTCATTATTGTTGCTATACTTGTTATTATTATGAATATCATAATTACTTTTCGTTGCCCATATTCTGCACCGCTTATGTGTCACAACCTCAGTGCCATTCAATCCTTTTCTCGAACACATTTCCAAAATAACCGAAACGGAGGCCAGCAAGAGAACATAAAATCTGGAACAATTCTTTTCTCAATGTGTGATAATGAGAATGGAAATGACAGTTCCTTGATTTAACGTCTTTTCACTATAAGTGATATTAGATAAGTGATAATGCTGTGGCGTTCTGTTTTGGATTGCGACTGCTTGGCAGGTATGCTCTTCACACTTACTATCATGATTATCAGGGCATCAACCAGGCCCGAGAGAGAAAAATACCCTGCGGTGTTGTTGAGGAAATTTGAACAACAAACCTGAATAGCTCATCCATAAGAGGATGACACTCTACACTATGGTTTAAGTCTTCTCAACGAGCCCGTAGCTCGCTCATCTCTAGGTAAGAGCAGGTCATGATCGAAAATCCCCAAAATGATTTTTGAAGGGGATTTGAACACGCTACCTCCAAGCAGTAGTCTTTTTTGTACTAACCACTTCGCCGCGTTGACTGAAATGATTGCGTTGTGCGCTTTAACTCTTTGACTACCGCAGCCTGTCTACCAGCAGCCTGCATTGTCAACCATGCTTAGCAAAAAGCAGAACCTTTATCCTCTTACTCCCTCACCCTGTCCACCAGCTTCCTGTTGTAAGTTGTTAATCGCCTGGTCATTGGCCTCGATTTTGGACACAACGGAATTTCCGGAAGCTGGATTATATTTAAGATACTCTGTCTCTGTCTCTCTCTGTCTCTCTCTCTCTCCCTCTCTCGCTCTCTCCCTCTCTCTGTCTGTCTGTCTGTCTGTCTGTCTGTCTGCCTGTCTCTCTCTCTCTCTCTGTATCTCTCTTTGTCTCTCTCTCTCTGTCTGTGTGTGTGTGTCTCTCTCTGTCTCTCTGTCTCTTGTCTCCCTCTCTCTGTCTCTGTCTCTCTCTGTCCCTCTCTGTTTCTCCGTCTCTCTCTCTCTCTCTTTCTCTCTCTCTCTATCTCTCTCTCTCTCTGTCTCTCTCTCTGTCTCTCTCTTTCTCTGTCTCTCTCTCTCTCACTTTCTCTGTTT
>JAPXFY010002848.1:12500-17500 GCA_030674185.1 Monoplex corrugatus
GAGGAAACAATGTTCCACTGTATTCATGGGTATCCTGGCGCGGGGATTGAAGAAGGATGAGATCAGCCTGTGTTTTTGTTGTTTTTATATTTGTTGTTTTTGTTTTGTTTTGTTTTTGTTCCTGACATGTTCTCATTTAAATGAACTTTCCTTTTATTTTGTAGAACAACCAATAGACGAAAGGTAACGGGCACATAAACAGATTTCACATAATTGTATCAAAGCATGTTCATATCAAATGAATATAATTGTGAAGCACCCAAGCTCCCAGGTTGTTCCTTTCTCTACTTGTTGTCGTTCGGTCTTGTGAGACGGTAATGCTGTTAATGCTGAGGGTTTTGCTATAATGTTGTTAGTGAAATAGACAAGCAGGAGACGAAATGAAAAGGGACAGACTGTAGAGTTGCTGTTGAAAGAGACAGAGATGGACATAGAGATAAAGAGCGGACAGAGACAAAGAGACTGACAAAGAAACAAAGTATGTATCGTTTTTAAAAAGAAATTTGCTTGCGCTTAAGTACATGTAGAGACGCACAGACAGAACATCTGGTTGGAAGAAAGAAAGAGAGACAGAGGGAAAGAGAAATAGAGGGGAGAGAGAGAGAGAGAGAGAGAGAGAGAGAGAGAGAGAGAGAGAGAGAGAGAGAGAGAGAGAGTGAGTCGGAGACGGAGACAAAGACAGAGACAGAGAGATTGAGACACAGAGAGAGATATATAAGGACTGATTGATTGTGTTACTTGTTTTTCTACAGTGGAAAGGCATCTCTTTATTATTTCTTTTATCTCCCCCCCCCCCCCCCCCCCGCTCTCCTATCCCTTCTTTTCCCTGAAAACATGGCTTTTCTGGTAACGATATTTACAATGACTTCTGTGTATCGACTTCCTAAGAAGATGGCGATAAGTACTGATGATCACGTAAGTACTGACATGGAAATGCTTTTCTTTGAAATAAAATAATGGAATACCAGGATTTTGCATTTCAGCCGAGTCATTTGTTCGCTTAGTCTTCCATGTATCGTCAGCTTTACCGCCATTTAAATCTGGTACCCTGCCTCAGGGAAGAAACAATTTGAAATCTGCTTGCTCTTATCAAATCTTCTTATTCCACCTTCAGTAAAAGCATTGCATTTGTTCCGCTTTTTATCACCCCTGTCTCTCACTGCAGAAAACACATCCACTTTTTAATCACCCGTATCTCTCATTGCAGAAAACACTTGTTGCAACACACCCAAAGATCACTCGGCTTTTCTTTCTTGTCTTCTCAACTGTGGCCCTTGGCAGAGTGATGCTGGCTCTGTCTCGTTCATTGTTTCCACAGTTTATGAGATCCAAAACAAGTGCGACTGCCCGCGCCCAAGCAAACAGGAACCAGAAGAACAAGAAAACCAATGTAAGCGCGTATTGAACAAAACAAGACAAAACAAGCGCAAATTTTCGGCCATCAAAGATCCCAAAAATTTGTGCTTGTTTTGTCTTGTTTTGTTAAATACGCGCTTACATTGGTTTTCTTGTTCTTCTGGTTCCACAGTTTATCTTTTGACTGTCCGTCCATTTTGCTGGGGACTACGACCATTAACCTCCACTATGATCTTAGTCAGAAGATATGTGACTGCTGGTATGCCCTCTTGCCTTAGCCGTGATCTCTTTTAGTAAACAGAGGTGACAATAAAGATGGGGGTGTATGGGCCTGTGTTTAAAGCACCTGCTTAGGACACGAGATACGAGGGTTCGAATCACGAATCAGACATGGGGTATTCTCTCCCTCCTCCACCTTCTTTCCATCGGATATTCAGTGGCGGTCTTGGTGCTAGTTTGTTAGCGCACGCTGAGGATCCCAAGGTGAAAAGAAAAAAAAGTCTGTTCCTAGCGAAATCATTCTTCACATGTGAACAGAAATACACGCATACAAAAGAAAAAAAGGAGTACAAAGGGTGGCGCTGCATTGTGGAGACGCGCTCTCCATAAGGAAGAACGACCCAGATTATACATGGTAAATCCACTTGACAAATGAATAAATACACAGACACATAAATATTTAAATGTTTCATAAAAACTTTAATGTTTCATTCATTCTTTGAAAAATGTAGCATGTTAAATGTCACATTGAAGTAAAATGGTTCATAGAATAAACCAGAAGCTTTTTTATATATACAAGAATAGTGATAATGGGGATGAACATTTAAAGCTTAAATGGAATGTTTTATACCTCTCCCTGTGGTTCCTTCCATTCTTGCTGAGTTGTTTGTCATAACGCCAAGATCGATCGATTTTTAGAAATGTATAGGCTAGTATTAAATGTTCTGTCATTTTTTATTATTATTATTATTATTTATTTATTTATCTGTCTATCTATCTATCTATCTATCTATCTATCTATCTATCTATCTATCTATCTATCTATCTATCTATTTGCCTATCCGTCCATCTACCTTTCTGTCAATCTATCCATCTATCTATCTATCTGTCTATATATATATATATGTCTGTCTGTCTATCTCTGTCTGTCTGTCTGTCTATCTGTCTGTCTATCTGTTTGTCTATCTATCGATCTAGCTCTATCTATCTGTCTGTCTATCTGTCTGTCTATATGTCTGTCTGTCTATTGATATCTATCTATCTATCTATCTATCTATTTATCAATCTATCTATCCAACCATCTATCTATCTATCTATCCATCTGTCTATCTATCTATCTATCTATATGTCTGTCTGTCTCTATCTGTCTGTCTACCTGTCTATCTCTCTATATATCTACCAATCCATCTATCTATCTGTCTGTCTGACTGTCTGTCTGTCTGTCTGTTTTTTGTTTATTCATTTATTTATTTGTTTGTTCGTTCGTTTGGTTATCTATTCATTTATTTATCTATTTATTTACTTATTCATTCATTCATGTATTAAGTTACTTATTTACTTATCTATTTATTGATTGATTTATTGATTTTATTTATCTATGTATTCATTTATTTGTTTTTGTTTATTTATTTATTCATTTATTTATTTGGTGGTGTTTTGTTAAGGGGAATATAAACGTTTTAATCCTTATGATCTTTCCAACACTTTGCTATTCTACACTAAGTATAAGTCTTCTTTCGTGTTCGACGTCAATGTTCGTCGTTGCAGAAAGCTTCAGAGGACACACACATGTAATCATTCTATCTTTCTTCCTATTCTCACAAGAAATCTGTGTCAGAATGATACTGGGATCTGTCACATTTTGTTGCCTAGTTATACCGCTGAGTGCCTGCCTATTTCTGAAACTGTGTTGCCAGGAAACATGACCGTGTCCCTCTGTTCAAATCTTCACCGTAGGAAGCTTCATCTATTAACGTTTCATGCCCCGCGGTCAAAGCACATTTTAGGTAAACATAGACCATAAGTATTCTGTCCCTTTCGTGCAGTCTTTCAGTACACGAAAATGGGAGCTTGATAAACATTTTCACGTAGTCATGAAGCTGTGCAGATGTTAGATCAGACGGTTGTTTTCTCAAAATCAAAACAGCATAAGACTCAAAGAAATGGGTCAGAGACTGAAAGCAAAGATGCCAGCTACAGAGCAAGCGTCTTCACCATAAAACGTCCGTTTCTTCCTTTATCTTTAAACGTTCTCCTCCCATTGTTTCCCCCCCCCCCCCCCTTGCTAACAACCCAAGGGATGATCAGTTTCCAAACCCAATTACCTGCTCTAAGACAGAGAAACAAATCTGCTGCTACTTGCACAGTTTGCCTTTTTGTATGTTTGTTTGTTTGTTTCTTCGATTTTTTTTAAAGGTCAGTCTTATTCGGAGCCAGTGATAACTAAAAAGGGATTATTCCACAAAGGTGTAAACTCTCCGAGCTAAAGTGATTGCCAATCTCCATCTCATAGTCACCCTCCCCCACCCCCACCCCCCCACCTTCCAGCCATCCGTACCCTCCCTCTTGTTTCACCAGCTCTGGAAACAATGGACGCTGGTTGCGGAGGAGTCCCACGCCCCACCGGAAGGTTCCAAATGCGTGCCACTCTGCCTCTTTGTTCACACCATTCGTCAGTGCTGCTTGAGCTCTGCTCTCTGGGGACCGGGGGCAGGAATTCTGTATTCATGGACATCCTGACGCAAGGAATTAAGAAGGATGGGAACACCATTTTTCCCTCCTTCCATCCCACCCACCCCCTTGCCTTCTTTTTTTGGTGGTGTTGTTTTTTGTTTTGGTTTTATGTTCTTTTTAGGTCCTAGGATTGCCCTTTTAAAGGGTCATGTGCGCCCACATTGACCCACTCCGATCAGAATTCATTTATAATGTCATTGGGTTGTGTCTAATGTTGATACTTTTGATGACATGGTTTTGAAAGGGAGCGGGAGAGAGACAGACAGACAGACAGACAGACAGACAGACTGACTGACTGACTGACTGACTGACTGACAGACAGACAGACCGCGAGACAAAGAGGCAGATACATCCACAGAAACGTGCATACACACATAAATACACACACACACGCGCGCACACACATACAAATGCAAACAGACAGAACTCAACAGAGAAACAATACCAAGACAGACAGAAAAGAAAGACAGGATGAAGTCAATGAGTCTGTTTTCATGAAGGTTTTCGCAGTTTTTCTTTTTGACTTTTACAAAGAAAATACAAACCAACATAAATACAAACCAACATTCAAACTTATTTACAAATTGATAAATGTACAGACAAGTAACTAGTTAGCTAGAATTACTTGTGCCAATATCGTTGAAACATTATAATGCATATGTGCCAAGTTTAACAGAAGTTCATAACAAGACATGATATGACATGACATGACGTGCTTTTCTTTCAATGGGAGGTTTAGGAATCCAGGAAATGGTCTGGGCAAAGATAAGTACACAGATTATCAAATCCAGCGCTTGCAATCGATGGTTCGTAACAGAACGAGTAACCGGGATGATTATGCACACAAGTTTTAAATATGTCATGATCTGATACTTTTGGAAAATAATTATAATGATGATAATAAATAGCTT
>JAPXFY010002848.1:22500-24671 GCA_030674185.1 Monoplex corrugatus
GCACTAGGTAGACCCAGGGAGTGGATGAAGACAGAGAGGTGGGTAGATATATTTGCAGCGACAAAAGAAAGATTTGTATGGAGGGCCACAATCGCCAACGTCTTGCGGCAGAGCACATGAGGATGATAAGGTCTCTGAAAGTGATGGATCGACAGTGATCAGTGTGCAGAAATAATGATACACGATTGAAAAAGGACTGTTTATGTTCCTATGCTTTGACTTCACGGTTTGAGAGCGAGCCATCCGTGATGAACTTGAAAGAGTACCTCCTGCGTTGATCCTCATCGAGTGAAATGGTATTCCGCGGGCCAAGATTTCCTGGGTCTGACAATTGAAACTGAATGTCTGTGTTTTCACCTTCTCATTTTATTTCGGCTTTTCTGCCAGCAACTGTTGTCATACGTAATGCTGTAATTTTATCTATCGCAGAAGTGTTTTTCCTGACTGGGTCATGGTCTTGTGGCGCCACTGTGGCGATGATCAGAATATACTGAACGAAGAATGGATGGCCTGCAAAACCTACGCACAAACACACACACACACAATACAATACAATACAATACAATACAATACAATATTTTATTTGTATAGCGCAAAATCTTGATAAAATCAAATCTAAGCGCTAAAACAGACACACACGCACGCACGCACACACACGCACGCACGCACGCACGCACACACACACACACACACACACACACACACACACACACACTCACGCACACGCACACGGCTATAAATGGGGAGAAAATTATAGAGAGCATATTATATACAATTATATATTACAATGTGATTCCCCTCCGAGTGGAGACAGGCTGCAGAGGGGATTGAGTGAGGTCAGGATTTTAAGCAGAGGAGAAAAGGTGAGTTTTGAGAGCGGACTTGAAGGAGACAAAAGTAGGTTGCTGACGGACAGAGAGAGGAAGTTTGTTCCAGGAAAGTGGACCAGAAACAGAGAAGGCTCGTGGACCATAGGTATTGTTGAGCTTCGTGCGTGGAAAGCGAAAAGTCAGAGGATCGGAGGCAGAGCGGAGGGTACGTGAGGGAACATAGATCTCAAGTAGGCTTGACAGGTAATCGGGGGCTGCGTTATTGAGGCTTTTGTAGCACATGGTGTCTAGTTTGTACTGTATGCGCTTTGATACAGGGAGCCAGTGAAGTTGTGCCAGGAGAGGAGATATGTGGTCAGCTTTTTTCTTTTTGAGTACAAGGCGTGCAGCATTGTTTTGAATGCACACACACACACACACACACAAATGCACGCATGCACGCATAAACGCACACACACAACACACTCACACACACGTACACACACACACACACTCACACACATGCACACACACGCACGCACGTACGCACGGACGCACGCGCGCTCGCACACACACACACATACACGCACAGAGAAAATCCCATCGCAGACGGAATATGTGGATTATGCAGGTGAGATACATGCATCTACAACACATGAATAAATCAATAATAAATTATTTAGTCGATACATACATACAAAAATCAATCAGGCAATCAAAGCTACCTCATCTGACCTGATCTGATCTGAACAGGCTCCATGCGATTCTGTGCTATCTTGTCCTGTCCTGTCCTGTCCTATCCAATCTTATATTATCACTATCTATCATATCTTATCTTATCTTATCTCATCTCATCTCATCTCATCTCATCTTATCTCATCTCATCTCATCTCATCTCATCTTATCTTATCTTATCTTATCTTATCTTATCTTATCTTATCTTATCTTAGCTTATCTCATCTCATCTCATCTCATCTCATCTCATCTCATCTCATCTCATCTTATCTTATCTTATCTTATCTTATCTTATCTTATCTTATCTTATCTTATCTCATCTGATCTCATCTGATCTTATCTTATCTTATCCTATCCGATATCTATCTTATCCTATTCTATCTTGTCCAGTCCCGTCCTATCCTATCCTGTCACTATCTACCCTATTCTATCTTATCCTATCCTATCCTGTCCTATCCTATCCTAGTACATTAGTGTATCCAATCAATCTGTCTAATAAAGGAATGTATCCATTCAAATTACTCACTTTATCTAATCAACATATGTAATCATTCTAATCAATAAACAGTTTTAGTCCGTTTCTGCCTCGTCGTTCAATACAGTACAACATTAATTTTATTCTTTTGC
>JAPXFY010002849.1:0-7500 GCA_030674185.1 Monoplex corrugatus
GCCGCCAGCACACCCACCCATCTACCCATCCACCCAACCAATCAACCAACCAACCAACCAGCCAGCCAACCAACCAACCAACCAACCAACCAACCAACCAAACAGCCAGCCTACCAACCAACCAACTAATTATTTATCCACCTAACCATGCAACCACCCAAACAATCAAACAACCGATCAACTACCGAATCAAGCAGCCAACTATCCACTAACCATCCAATCAATTAAGAATCCAACCACTCGATCAATCAACCATCCAGCCACCCAATCACAAAACCAGTCACCCAACCCCCCAACCAACCAGTCACAAAGCTATCCCGTATTCAACCAACCACACACTTACCCACCCACCCATCCACCCAACCAACCAACCAGCCAACCAACCAGCCAACCAACCAACCAACCAACCAACCAACCAAGCAAGTAAGCAAGCAAGCAAGCAAGCAAGCAAGCAACCAACAACCAACCAACCAACCAACCAATCAACCAACCAACCAACCAACCAGCCAACCAAACAACAAAGCAACCAGCCAACCATCTAACCAACCAACCAACCAACCAACTAATCAACCAACCAAACAACTGACCGACCAGCCGACTGACCAACCAACCAACCAACCAACCAACCAACCAACCAGCCAACCAACCTACCAGCCAATCAACTGGCCAACCAACCAATCAGCCAGCCTGCCAAGCAAGCAAGCAACCAACCAACCGACCAACCAACCAACCACCCAGCCAACCAACCAACCAATCAGCTAGCCAGCTAAACAGGCAAATAAAAAAACAAGTAACCACCAAACCAGAAAGGACATTCTGCAGTACACAAACATCTCTGATCTGTTTTTGACAAGACTGGAATTTCCCTAACCAGCCGTGGATTTTCCCATAATTCTGATTGTGTGTCCTGGTACATGTCCTGAGTGGTGACAGACCATTTCCTAAAGCAAACGTCACATGGTTTCACTGCAAAATCACAGGATACGGATACGCTTCGTTCAGGAAAACAAAAGGCACCACGTCATTGTCATAAACGTTTTCCTTTCTTTCTTCGGAAGTGGACGAAGGACTGGCGGGACTACGATTAAGGAAATATTGTCTTGTTGATATGCAGCGGAGGCTTTTTACACTAACGATGGGGGTGGGGGGTGGTGGTGGTAGCGAAACGGGGAGGGGGGTGGCTTTCTGTGATGTGAGACAAGTTTACTATGAGTGGATAGTGTATTGTGATTCAGACATTGCATTATTTATCTATGTTCTTTTTTCTTGGAAAATAAGAGACATAGATACACATGTCATTTACATGTAACCAAGATAGGTCCAATGAAAGACAGAAAAGATCGATACAATATTTGTAAAAGAAAAATGTAGGCTAGGTAAAACATAGACTAGGCAGGACCTCAGGGCCTGGCCAGCTCGTGGGTTTATGTGCAGACTCAAGGCATGTGCCACGATCACCATCACATGGTGTGACGGATGTGTTGTATATATTTTCATATGCTGTTTTTGCTTTTGTGGATTGGAGCACCCAGTGTTGTTTTCGGTGTCTTTATTCTGATTGGCTGTGAAGTAAAGGCGTGGAGTGCGCGGAGCGTGGAATGCGTGGAGCGTGGAATTCGTGTAGCGTTGTGTGTGTCGAAAATCTGTGAACTAAAAGTCAGTTCTACAGAGATTTCCAGGTGGAGCGGTCGCATTTCCTTGCTGCCTGAAGAGAACTAAATCTGTTTGTCTTAAGCTGCTATGTTAGCAGCTTCTGACGTGGGGAGCTGTCTGGTCTGATTAGCTCACAAGGGAGCCACATACGTACGTGACTTTGGTTGAGGGGTGGATGCCTGATCCAGTCCCTGGTCCTAAGCTGTTAGGACTATGCTGAATTCCTGCTGTTTTGAGGGTGGATGCCTGATCCAGTCCCTGGTCCTATGCTGTTAGGACTCTGCTGAATACCTGCTGTGGGCGTATCCGGTTACTGACGCCTCTGTGTTTCGTCTTGCTCCCCAGGATTGTGTGGTAACTGTATTTATATAGAGTGATGAACTGAATCCTGAACAATGATTTCGATGCCGTGAAACAGACTGACTGAAGTGCTGACGCAGTGAAAGAGTTCCTGTGAAAGGACTGTTTGGGACGGAAACCTGAATCGATTACTTTCTGTTGAACACTGGTCAATGAACATTTATTTCTGTCTTATGTGTTTGTTGATCCAGTTGGATGAAAATTGAACTGATGATATCTGATTAATTATAAATATTTAAATATACTATTTTGTTTACAGAGGTTGTAGAAGTGCTTGAGTGGAAGGTTGTGTATGGTTGGAGAAAACACAGAGAACACACACCTACATACACACAATCTACTTTCATTCTATTTCTGTCAGTCACACATAAACAGACTTCTGTAACACATGGCACCTATGACTTTAGTGCACATGGAATACATTTCGAGCACAGAGAGCTCATTTTGAGAAACTGAAACTGAAACAAAACTATGCCAGAGGAGACATCTTCATTATCTCTTTTGCAACTGCCTCAACTGTATATATTGCCACAGATAAAAATGAACATCTCTATTTATGTCCTTTTCGTCACATCAGCGGGAGGACAAAATGATACACGGCGCCGGGCTGTCACGGTCGTCATGACAGAAGAGCGTTATTCACAGAAGGCAAGATGCTGGGATACAACAAGAGTCAACCACCATTGCTGTAACCAACAGGGGATCCAGTATACTCCTCACCTCCCAGAGACACAAATCACAACTGCTAACGTTCCTACAGGCAAACACTGCACCATTTACCTAACAGAGACAGGGGCATTCATTCAAGAAGTCTTTATGTGTCATGTCACGATACAAATGGCACAGGCTATAAAGTGGTCTTCCTTTCAGATGTCCTTGTTTTTCAGACCTTGGAGAATACCAAGCTCTTCCACCTGACCAAGGTCTTCAAGAAAGTCAGAGCAACCAGAACAGTAATCCTCCAGTGGATCCTCGCTTACAGTGAGAGGAGAGGCATCTTTAGATACCTCCTGAACCAGGAGCAGAAAGAAAAGAATAACACCTTCTGTCCAGAGAGCTGCAAGTGACCCTGAGGATCCTCAGTTGTGTTTCAGTTTTAATTTCTCAAGATGACATCTCCGCGCTCGGAATGAATTCCATATGCACTCACGTCACAGGTGCCATGTGAGAAAAGATCCATAATGATGACGGTACATACCTTAAGCCTGCACATAAATCCACGAGCTGGCCATGTCCTGATGTCCTACCTGGATAAGCCCATAACCCTGGGGTCATAGGGGAGTGAGAAGATAGAAACCTCAACTTTTTCTCGGGGTCAGCATCACGAGGGCGGCGCCCATCCCCTGTCCCTCGCTTTAAATTCATATTTATATTCACATTATTTTACCAAGACTTCAGAAAGGCAATAAGGCTAACTAATCTTCAAGGGATGGGACCTGGGAAATCAACCTATCTCTCCAATGTTTTATACCAAGGCAGGCGGGCAATGCCCTGCTCTTCACGATTTTCAATAATCGTGGGATCTGTGGCGTGCGCAGCCAAAAGGCACGTTGGTCTGTCTCGTTTTTCATCCCCTTCCAAAGGACGAGACGTTCATTTCGATTTTCCGGTCAAACTGAAGAGAAAAATCGATGCCTCTACAGGAAGCGCACCCTGGAACCTGGAATTTAGTTACTGGCAGGCAAACGTCTGAACCATTCTGCCACTCTTCTCCTTTAGACCGACAACAACCAGCTCTACGTCCATGTAAGCTGCAGGTTTAAGCCAATGTCTTCAACAACCTGCTCCTGGGGTCAACAAGACTGAAAAAAAACTGAACACATACTGCATTGATGTCAACTCTATCAAGTAGACTACAGGAGACATAGCTGACTACAACTCCTCTGACTCTGACTGTCAAGCTCCATGGCAGGGGCCAGGAACTGATAAAACCGTGCACATTATTGGCCATACGTATCCTGACTATGTAAACAGAAAGAGAGAGAGTTAAAAAAAAAAGAATGTCTTACTTCCCCAGTCGTTTAAAATGGAAGGTCATACTATTACATTCCACTTCTTGCTACTGGGACTTAGACTGAACGAACGTTGGTCTAGTGTCGTGCTGAAGATTCCCAATGAGCGGTAAGGGATCAATATAACAAAAACAGCGAAGAAAATAATTCAACATTAACACAACAAACAAAAAACAAAACAAAAAAGAAAAACAAAGAAACGAACAGACTAACCTACAAAAACCAATCTGTTGAGCCATTCTGAAACCAAACTGGCATGCCAATCTAACAATAACCATTTTATGGAAAAATACTACCAGATAAAATGTAAACTCTACTCCTTGACGCCATTGTGACCTTGTGCGTGCGTGTGTGTGTGTGTTGTGTGTGTGTGTGTGTGTGTGCGTGCGTGCGTGCGTGCGTGTGTGTGTGTGTCTGTGTGTGCGTGCGTGTGTGTGTCTGTGTGTGTGTGTGTGTGTGTGTGTGTGTGTGTGTGTGTGTGTGTGTGTGTGTGTGTGTGTGTGTTGAACATTGTAAGAGGGTACCCATTCCTTCCCCCTGTCTGCTTTATTTTTTTGTTGTCAGCATGGACAGGGTCATTGATAGCTGGATTAAATGGTTACCACAAGCACAACGTTTTTTCTTCAATCAGGCTGGAACCCTTGGATATAAACTTGATCAGACGACTGAATGAACAGGTGAACGATGTCTCATCAAAACCTCACATCATGTGTTATTTTTTGCTCAATGTTGCAGGCATACCAGCAGAATAATGTTCACCATGACCAGCACTGACGTCACCAGTAACGCAAGTGACGTGTTCCTTCATTCTACTGCCTTGTCCACAATCACCAGCAGTGACGACATAACGATGATGACGTCACCCAGTCTGGACAGTGACGACATGGAGGCGGCAGACTTCCTGCACCAGCAGAACATGAAAATGGTGTCTCTCTTGACCCCGTACCTTGTCTTCCTGGTGTTGCTGGTGGTGTGTGGCCTGGCGGGCAATAGCACCGTGTTCGTTGTCTACTACTACAGGTTCAAACCCAGCAACCCCCGGACCTTCATCCTGGCCATGAGTGTCTGTGACCTCTTCACCAACATTTTCTCTTTGATTTACGAGGTGCTCCGGGTTCGCTTTTCGTTCACGTTCGACGTGTGGGCTTGCAAAGTGTTCGCAGTGGTCATGAGTATAGCGGTCAACTTTTCCGCCTTCGTCCTGGCGGCAGTGGCTTTAGAGAGGAAGAAAATGGTGTGTGGGAACCAAGTGAGATCTCAGTCTGTGGACAAGTTCGTCCGTATCGCTCTGTTTGTGTGCAGTTTCATAGCTGTGACTTTGGCGCTGCCCCGCTCTGTTTTGTTTGGGAGGAGCACCGTGGCTTTCCCGGGCACTGACATAACCGGAGTCAAGTGCGACATTCAGGACGTCTACGTGCACTCTCTCTTTCGTGTCATCTACACTGGTCTCCTGGCTCTGCTGTTTCTGGTGACCGTCGCCTTCATGGCTGTCTGCTATGGCCGGATTGGTGTCCATCTCATGATACACAAGAAGAAAGTGAACAAGCCCAAGAAGAAACCGGAAGCTTCAACGAGCAGCGACGTCCCTTCCAGACAAGGGACGACAAACACTTCAGAAATGGAAAGCAACCTGAGCGTGGACCAGAAGGAGGTTGGTTTGGGCAGGGATCCTGAAGTGATCCATGTGGTTCCCATCTGTCATCAGACCTTGCTTATCCCTCCATCAGTCTCGTATCAACCAGACATCCAACAGCAAGAACGAGCACCTGAAGTATCAGGCAAGACATCAACTGAGAACGTAGAGGCAGCACAACCAATCGAGTCTACTGAGATGTTGCTGACATCAACCTCAACTGCAGGAGCCCTAAAAGCACCATCAGCAATGGTCTCCATGGAAACCTTTCAGGCATCAAGCGAAGACACCAACAAATCCACGACAACGTTTCCAGTCACCTGTAAACAAGCTGTGGAACCAGGACCATCCACCAGCTCTCCAGTGAAACGTTCTGGCGGTCTGGGAACCCAAATCCCTTCCCGTACCACCCTGATGTTGTTCGTCTTCACGGTGTTCTTCGTCCTCAACTTTCTCCCCTATCTAACCGTTCAGAGCATGAGGTCCCTGGCTCAGGAAAGTCGTCTGCAGGCCATGGACATAAACCTGATGGTGATGTGCTACAGGTCCTTCTACCTCAACAGCGCCATCAACCCCTTTGTCTACGGCTTCTGCTCTGCCAGGTTCCGCTATGAGTGTCGACAGATGGCTAGACGTCTGCAGCAACGCTTGTGGAGATGAACGACAGTTACCGTCATTGTTTTTGACCAGAGGACAGCTTCGTATCACCTGGTACTCTTTCGATTCATCATCATCACCGTCGTTGTCGTCATCATCGTCATCAACAGTCTCATCATCTTCTTCGTCATCATCATCATCGTCGTCGTCGTCGTCATTGTCATCGTCATAATCATCATCATCATTGTCATCGGCGTTGGCGGCTTCGTCATCATCATCATAATCATGATCATCATGGTCATCATTACCACCACACCACCACCACCACCACCACACCGCCACCACCTCCACCACAACCACACCACCACTACCACGACCACCTCCACCATAATCATCTTCATCATCACTATCAGCAGCAGCAGCAGCAGCAGCAGCAGCATCATCGTCGTCGTCGTCGTCATTGTCGTTGTCGTCGTCGTCGTTGTCGTCGTCGTCGTTGTCGTCATCATCATCACCATCACACCACTACCACCATCATCACAACCATCACCACTACCATCATCATCATCACCACCACCACCACTGTCATCGCTATCATCATCATCACCACCACCACACCACCACCACCACACCACCACCACCACCATCATCATCATCATCGTCATCATCATTACCACCACCACCAGCTATAACACCACCACATCTACACCACCACCACCACCACATCTACACCACCACCACCACCACCACCACCACCATCATCATCATCACCATCATCATCATCATCATCATCATCACCACCACCTCCAACACCACCACCTCTACCACCATCTCCACCACCATCATCATCACCATCACACCACCACCGCCATAACCAACCTCCTTCTTCTCCTCCACCTACTCATCATCATCATCATCTAACGATGGACACGATACTCCAGAGGTCAAGACATTGAAGTACAAATTGGACAGTGTGGGTTCAAACCCACCCGGATTCCGCCTGGTGGATGATATGAACAGATCGTTTCCATCTCTCAGACCAACATATTATGGACACCTGCTGGTATATAAAGATTGTTTTCATCTCTCAGACCAACATATTATGCACACCTGCTGGTATATAAAGATTGTTTTCATCTCTCAGACCAACATATTATGGACACCTACTGGTATATAGAGACTGTTTTCATCTCTCAGACCAACATAGTATGGACACCTGCTGGTATATAAAGATCGTTTCCATCT
>JAPXFY010002849.1:10000-17500 GCA_030674185.1 Monoplex corrugatus
ATCTTGTCACAGAGATAGGATGGAGCAGAATGATGAGTAGATTTATAGCATAAGGTGTCTATTTTGTATTTGATTCTATCAGCGACAGGAAGCCAATGCAGAGACCGAAGGAGGGGACTAACATGATCAATTTTTTTCTTTCTAAGGACGAGGTGGGCAGCTGTATTTTGTAAGCGTTGCAGGCAAAGGAGACGAGAAGCTGGTAGGCCAGATAAAAGAGCATTGCAGTAGTCCAGGCGTGACAGAACAAGGGAAGTTACTAGTTTAGATGCAGCATCGGTTGAAAGGAATCGGCGAATGCAGCCAATGCGTCGAATCTGAGGGTAGCATGATTGACAGGTCTGGGTGGTAAATTTCTGCATACAAAGATATTTATCAAGAATCACACCAAGGTTTTTGACAGAGTTCGAAAGAGGGATGGTGTTGTCTCCGAGTTGTATGTTATTGATTGAAACAGTATCTAGTTTATTTTTGGTGCCTACAAGCATGGCTTCAGTTTTATCTCCGTTTAACTGTAATTTATTTTGGGTCATCCAATTTTGGATGTCAGTGTAACAGCTGGAGACTTCCGACAGAAGAGAACTAAGGTTTTCAGGGCTAGTGCTATTGTAGAGTTGGGTATCATCAGCATAAAAATGGTGTTTCATTTCATGCTGATTAATGATATTGGCAAGAGGAAAAGTATAGAGGGTAAACAGGACAGGCCCGAGTACAGAGCCCTGAGGAACTCCACAAGAAAGCTTAACTGGATCGGACTTAATCCCGTTAACAAGGACTGATTGAAAGCGATCAGACAGATAGGAGGAGAACCAAGACAGGGCGGTACCGTGAATGCCGAAAGTGTGCTCAAGGCGATAGAGTAGTATTGAGTGATCGATGGTATCAAAAGCGGCAGACAGATCAAGGAGTGTAAGCAGAGAGATTTTACCAGCATCAGAAGCAAGAAGAAGATCATCTACTATATGAACAAGAGCTGTTTCTGTGCTGTGATTTACCCGGTAGGCTGATTGATGAGGGTAGTTAAGATTGTTTAGAGATAAATGATCATTCAATCGTTGTAGTACTACTTTCTCAAGGAGCTTAGACAGAAATGGAAGATTTGAAACGGGTCTGTAATTTTTAAGGATGTTAGGATCGAGGTTGCTTTTCTTGAGGAGTGGTCGAACAAGAGCAGTTTTGTACTCAGATGGAAAAACTCCAGAGGTCAAGGATGAATTGATAATAGATGTGATTAACGGCAGAAGTTGGGGGTATATCTGTGAGAAAAGAGAGTCTGGAATTGGGTCAAGTTCACACGATTTGAAACACATTTGCTTGAGGATGGTTGAAACTTGTATTTCAGACACTGGGCAGAAAGAATAGAGAGAGGTGCCCGTGAATGGAGGATCTGGGAGCATAGACTGAAAAGGAGTTGAATCAAGTTTTGTTCGCAGATCAAGAATTTTGGAAGAGAAAAATTTGGAAAAAGCAGAGGGAAGAGCATCGAGAGTAATGTTTGACGGCAGAGGACTTGATTTGTCGGTTCCAAGTAAATCGGAAACGGTGGCAAAAAGAATTTTTGTGGATTTAGCTTCAAGAATCTTTGAGGAGAAATAATGGATCTTTGTTTCAGCGAGGAGATTGGTGAACCTATTCCGAAAAGACTGGAAAATTTGACGGTGGATTTCAAGTTTTGAAGATCGCCATTTACGCTCGGCCCTATGACCTGCACGTTTAAGGTCACGAAGTTCAGGTGTGTTCCAAGGGGCACAAGGGCGGTCTGGCAAAACACGGGTAGAAGGAGGGGCATGTTTATCAAGTAGCTGACGAAGAACAGATGTATATAAACTGGCAGGGTCAGTGGAATCATTGACGGAAGAAAGAAGGTTGACTGCTTCGGTGGTGAAGACATTTATGTCAATAGATTTAAAATTTCTACGAATTACGGAACGTTTATTTCTCTGATGTTTTGAAAGATTAAGAATGGCATGAACAGCAAAGTGATCGGAAGAGAGTTTGTTTGTAATTGTAGTTGAAGTTAGCAGCTTGTCAGAGTCACGGGCGATAACCCAATCGAGGATATGCCCTTTCTTGTGTGTCGGCTCGTTCACGGATTGGGAAAGTGAGTGGTTGGCCAGAGAGAGAGAAAGGCGCTTGATGTGAGGAGAATTTTTATTGTCAAAATGAAAATTAAAATCACCTAAAACGATTAGTTTGCCTTTTCTGAGAGAGTAAAAATCAAGCAGAGATTCAAATTCTGGGTGGAACATGCTGTCAGTCAAGTTGTTTGTACTACTATGGGGAGGGTGGTAGAGGCATGAGAAATTGACAGTCTGATCTGGGGTGTTGAGGACAACTTCTACAGATTCAAAAGAGAAATGTTGAAAGGGTAAGTCCTGACTGAAAGAAAGAGATGACTCTAAAACATCCCTATACAAAACAGTAATGCCTCCACCAAGAGAAAAACGAGGAAAAGATTTAATTTTGTAACCAGGAGGAGTTAGCTGTTTAATTTTTGGTTCATGGCCTCGTGCTTTTAACCACGTTTCTGTAAGAAAAACTAAATCAAAATCATGTTCAAAAACATAGTCAGCAATGTAGTCAGCTTTGTTGTGCGGACACACAGACTGAGCATTAAACAGGCACACTGTGAAACTGTCAGTGGATTGAAATGAGGTCACCTTTTCGCTGGTGAGAGTGTCATTTAGGTAGGATGCGATGCCACGGAAAGAACGAACCCTGGGTGGATGGGGGCCAGAAGTTTGTTTACGTCTTCGACGCTGGCGTTTCCGGGGCAAACACCGTCCAAGTCCCAACAAGCGAAGCCCAGCGGTGACATCAGCAGTCAGTCGGGCTGGCGAAGCGGCGAGAAGTTGGGTACGCGTGTACTGTTGGCGCCCAGCTGCACAAGTATCGCTCACAACCACACAAGACCGAGCGAGGTCACAGCAACCGGGTCTAACTGGGTCACGGCGCAAACCACGATCAGGGAGCGTCGGTGAAAAAAAATGGCTGCCTAGCGAATATGCCCTAGCAAAAACAAAAAACCAAAACACAAAAAGTTTCACTGACATGGAGGGGCAGAAACCCCCCCACTCTGTAGCACAATACATCACACAGTTGCACCTAAAAAATCAAGCACAGGCAGTCACAAAAACACTCCAAACCCAGTCAAAAACATCGGAGCTGAGTGTCACTCCAACCTGCTCGGCGAATGACCTTCACCCCATCACAATCACAGAGAGGTCAATCGGGATGAATAAAGATTTATATTTATGCTTTGTTGATTATTTCGATCGGGTAAGGCATGAAGAAATGATCAACCAACCAGTAAGACTCAATATTGATGGAAAAGATCTACGAATAATAAGAAATATGTATCGGGAACACACAGCTGCAATGAGAATAGAAAACGACATAAGCTTTTTTTCCAAAAGATGAAAAGAGGAGTCATGAAGGTTGTGTTTTGTCATCAGATCTGTTTTCATTTTACAGCAAAAACATCATGAGAAATCTAGAAGAAGACCCTGGATTAAAGGTTGGAGGACAAATGATAAACAACATTCGATACGCAGACGACACCGTGCTAATTGCAGAAAATGAATGGGACCTACACAACCTTAGGAATATGATAGAAATAGAGAATACAAATAAAGGGTTGGAGCTAAATAGCAAGAAGACTGAAGTCATGGTAACCAGAAAAAAAATGTGAAATCCCCTCAGGCAAAATACCAGCAAATGTACTTGTGGCAGCAAAGGACAGATACATATGGAGGGCCATGATCATCAACACCATGCGGCAGGGCGCTTGATGATGATGATGATTTTTTGTTGTTCTTGTCCTACTTACTATTATTATTATTGCTGTTATTATCATTATTATTATCATCATCATCATCATCATTATTATCATTATTCTTCTTCTTCTTCTTCTTCTTCTTATTATTATTATTATTGCTATTATTATTATTGTATCTGTTATGTTTCCAAAATCCCACGAAGAGTTGTACTGATGAGATTCGAACCGTACAACCTCATCTCCCTATCACCACCCTTCCCCTTCCACCCATTCTGATGATGAACACGCCACTTCAGCTGGGGTAAACAGTATGATTTTCCTTGTGTGTTTAGAGCTAATGACAGCTTTGTCAATCAAACCACTTCATATCCGTTTTGTTTTTTACGTCAATACGTTAACACTTCCTTGACCCCTATCCCATTCCACCCATCTCCTCACACACACACCCCTCCTTCCCTTCCACCGGAAAACAAATCTCTGTTTTTTGCCCACCACCCCATCCCCAACCCCGCCCCTAGTCCTGATAACTTAAACAGTCCAGATCCTAGATATTCATAACGCCATAGATTGGCAACTGGCCAACTTCCGGCCTAGCTCAACCTCAGTTTCGGCTGTTAATTTTTAATCCAAAACAAGCGTGACCGCCCGCTTTCAAGCAAACAGGAACCAGGAAAAACACGAATATATAATCAGATCTCGTATTCAATACAACCAAACAAGACAGGCGCAATTTTTGTGCCAAATGGCCTTTGGGAACCAGAAAATATGACCAACAAACAAACAAACAAACAAACAAACAAACAAACAAACACGAAAATAGAATCAGAACGTGTAATAAATACAACCAGACAAGACAAGCGCACATTTTCGGCCAATTGGCCTTTGTCAAGCGTAAACGTAAGATTACAAAAAAACAAATAACAATAAAAAAAAAATAGGAGAAAAAGACTCAAATGTATTTGCTGCTTCATCCAGTGAGAGAAAAATGACTAAAATGAAATCATAATGTGTTTGTGAGTAATGTAAGAACTGGGGAGAAGGGAGGCATGTATGATGTCTGAGGGGAAATGAGATGAATTCTGCAATTTGAAAAGTGGTCATGCCATAGCAGTATTGTTGATTCCTGAAGATGGTCCAGGGCTTAAATATGAAAGCTATAATGTACTACCTAAGAGCAGTTCTTTTATGTAAATATATTCATCATCATCATCATCATCATCATAATCAAGTGCCTTGCCACATGGCCTTGGCGATCATGGCCCTCCATATGTTTCTATCCTTTGTTGGAGCAAGCACATCTTCCATCCTTTCTGTCTTCAGCCACTCTGCAAGTCCGTCCAATCTTTTCTTCCCTTGTTCTACCTGGTGTTCTCTTTCACTTCAGCTTTCCTGTTGTGAACAGGTGCTCCAATTGCCCTTTCCTTATAAAATGGCGTATAAATGTTGCCTGTCTTTTCCTAATCTTCCTTATAAATGATCTTCTTGTATCTGCCTCCATCAAGACTGTCTCATTTGTTTTCTTTGCTGTCCATGGAATTCTCAACATTCTTCTCAGCTGCCTCAAGTTTGTTCTGGGTTTGTTTGTTGACTGGCCACGCCTCATAACTGTATAACATTTTCGGTTCTATACAACATTCAAGAACTCTCTTCTTTATGTTAATTGATAGGCATTTGTTGGTAAGAATGCTGTTTTGGCCTGGCCGATTCTGCTTGCTATTTCTGATCTGCATCTGCTGTCTGGGAAAATGATCGTTCCCAGATATTTAAATTTATCTGCCTGTCTCAAGCTTGTGCCGTTTACTGTTATTTTTCATGATGGAATTTCGTGTTTTTTACTGATCACTATGACTTCAGTCTTCCTGCTGTTTAGTTCCAACCCCTTACCTTTGCTTTCTATTTCTAGAAAATTCACAAGGTTTTGTAGGCTCCTTTCATTGCCTGCAATCATTACAGTCATCTGTGTATCGAATGTTGTTTATCATTTTCCCTAGGTTTCTCATGATGTTTTCGCTGTAAAGTGAAAACACACGTGGTGAAAAAAACACAACCCTGTCTGATTAAATTTGTTGTTGTTGATATTTTAGAAAAAAAACGCTTACATCGGTTTCTATTCTCATTGCAGCTGTTTGTTCCCAATACATATTTCTGATTATTCGTAGACCTTTTCCATCAAAATTGAGACTTTCTAATTGGTTGATGAATTCTTCATGTCTTATCCGATTAAAAGCCTTGGTATAATCATCAAAGCATGAATATAAATCATTATTCATCTCGAGTGACCTCTCTATGATATTTCTTATGTGTATGGACTTGATAGTTCCTTTCCCTTCCACAATCCACACTGGTCATCTGCTATTTCTCTTTTGATTCTATTCCTTGTCCTCATCATGATTATTCTTAATACCCTAGGGATCCGTTTTGTGTCGGTCTTCAATTTCTTTGCATTTTGATTTCAGCCAAGCTTCCGTAGCTTCATTGCACCTATTCCTGATTTTTGTTTTGTTTATTTTCCTGTATATTTCCTCCTTTCTCTTTGCCTCCCTCCGTTCCTCCATCAAGCCCAGGCTTTCTTTTTTCATCTAGTTCTTTTTTGATTTTCTATCTACTGTAGAGATTTCTTCACAAGCTTCATTTGTCGAATTTCTCAACTTTGTCCATTGTTCCTCCAGAGCACTGAATTTGTTTTGAACATGTACGTTAATTTTTTTAGATCTCACTTCATCTGTCTTTAGGGGTCCAAAATATAGTTTGATGTTGATTTTGGTCTCTTTCCGTTTCCTTAATTTCAGCCTAAATCTTCCCGCTACAGGGTTGTGGTCACTGTTACAGTCTGTGCCTGGTAGTGTTTTTGCTGTCAGTAAAAATTTTCTATATCTTTTATTGATCAGGATATAGTCAATCTGAATTTTGGTATTATCTCCTGGACTCAACCAAGTCCAATTTTCTTCTATTAGGCTTCTCAAACCAGGTGTTTCCTACTATGAACTCATTCATCTATTCCCATTCTACAAGTTTCCCTCCCTTTCAGTTTGTGTACCAAGGCCATGAGGTCTAACTATATCCTCCACCCTCTCCTGTCCCACTTTAGCATTAAAATCTCCCTTTATTACTGTAACTTCCTGTAATTTACACTGGGCCTTGGTCATCTCTGATACTTCGAAGAAGTTATCATTTTCGTCCAGAGTACTTGCGGATGTTGGTGCATACAACTGAATGATGTTGATATCAAATGACCTGCCATCCAATTTTACCCAGCAAAAGTCTATCAGACAAAGCCCAGTATCCCCGGACTGCTTTTGATTTGTCCCTGTCAATTATGAGGCCTACTCTTCTTTCATGTGAGTTTCCACGAGAACATATTACTGTATGCTCTCCTGATGTTATCATGCCTGCCTCCTTCCATCTCACTTCCCCTAATAATTATATTACTATCAAATAATGCACAAACATACATACATATGTATACTCACATAAACACACATATGTCCACACACACACACACACACACACACACACACACACACACAAACACACACACACACACACACACACACACACACACACACACACACACACACACACACACATATCAATTTCTATGATCGTATCACAGTGTTTACATACCTAGTTGTTTGTCTCTCTATCCATGTCATTGATCGTATCACTGTGTGACACAGCTAGTTGCCTGTCTCCTTATACATGCCCATGATCATATCATAGTG
>JAPXFY010002850.1:0-7500 GCA_030674185.1 Monoplex corrugatus
AGGTACAGCAGTGGTACCCTTCCCCTCCAACACAGCCTCTTCCTCTCCATGGTGGCTTTCCTCTCCCCACAGCCTGTGTATGTTTGTTTACACACTCCCAACCCTATCCTGATTCCAGCCAGTCTGCACTCAGTCTGGAAGAGATTCGGTACCAGCTATTGTGTGACAGGTCCTTGTTTGAACTCTCTGATTGTTGGTGTTGGGTCATGCCATTGTCTTCATCTCCTGCCATTATGTTATGCCATTGTCTTCATCTCCTGCCATTATGTTATGCCATTGTCTTCATCTCCTGCCATTACGTTATGCCATTGTTTCCCATCTGCTGGTATTAGATCACGTCATTGTCTCTATCAGCTGGCATTAGATCACGTCATTGTCTTGTCTGTTGGCATTAAATCACGTCATTGTCTCTGTCTTTTGGCATTAAATCACGTCATTGTCTGTGTCTGTTGGCATTAAATCACGTCATTGACTATATCTGTTGGCATTAAATCACGTCATTGTCTCTATCTGTTGGCATTAAATCACGTCATTGTCTCTATTTGTTGGCATTAAATCACGTCATTGCCTCAATCTGTTGGCATTAAATCACGTCATTGTCTCTATCTGTTGGCATTAGATCACGTCATTGACTATATCTGTTGGCATTAAATCACGTCATTGTCTCTATCTGTTGGCATTAAATCACGTCATTGTCTCTATTTGTTGGCATTAAATCACGTCATTGCCTCAATCTGTTGGCATTAAATCACGTCATTGTCTCTATCTGTTGGCATTAGATCACGTCATTGACTATATCTGTTGGCATTAAATCACGTCATTGTCTCTATCTGTTGGCATTCAATCACTTCATTGTCTCTATCTGTTGGCATTAAATCACGTCATTGTCTCTGTCTGTTGGCATTAGATCACGTCATTGTCTCTATCTGTTGGTATTAGATCACGTCATTGTCTCTATCTGTTGGCATTAAATCACGTCATTGTCTCTGTCTGTTGATATTATATCACGTCATTGTCTCTGTCTGTTGGCATTAAATCACGTCATAGTCTCTGTCTGTTGGCATTAGATCACGTCATTGTCTCTGTCTGTTGGCATTAGATCACGTCATTGTCTCTGTCTGTTGGCATCAAATCACGTCATTGTCTCTGGCTGTTGGCATTAAATCACGTCATTGTCTCTGTCTGTTGGCATCAAATCACGTCATTGTCTCTGTCTGTTGGCATCAAATCACGTCATTGTCTCTGTCTGTTGGCATTAAATCACGTCATTGTCTCTGTTGGCATTAAATCACGTCATTGTCTCTATCTGTTGGCATTAGATCACGTCATTGACTGTGTCTGTTGGATTAGATCACGTCATTGTCTCTGTCTATTAGCATTAGATCACGTCATTGTCTCTGTCTATTAGCATTAGATCACGTCATTGTCTCTGTCTATTAGCATTAAATCACGTCATTGTCTCTGTCTATTAGCATTAGATCACGTCATTGTCTCTGTCTATTAGCATTAAATCACGTCATTGTCTCTGTCTGTTGGCATTAAATCACGTCATTGTCTCTGTCTGTTGGCATTAGATCACGTCATTGTCTCTGTCTATTAGCATTAGATCACGTCATTGTCTCTGTCTGTTGGCATTAGATCACGTCATTGTCTCTGTCTGTTGCCATTAAATCACGTCATTGTCTCTGTCTATTAGCATTAGATCACGTCATTGTCTCTGTCTATTAGCATTAGATCACGTCATTGTCTCTGTCTATTAGCATTAGATCACGTCATTGTCTCTGTCTATTAGCATTAGATCACGTCATTGTCTCTGTCTATTAGCATTAGATCACGTCATTGTCTCTGTCTATTAGCATTAGATCACGTCATTGTCTCTGTCTATTAGCATTAGATCACGTCATTGTCTCTGTCTGTTGGCATTAGATCACGTCATTGTCTCTGTCTATTAGCATTAGATCACGTCATTGTCTCTGTCTGTTGGCATTAGATCACGTCATTGTCTCTGTCTATTAGCATTAGATCACGTCATTGTCTCTGTCTATTAGCATTAGATCACGTCATTGTCTCTGTCTGTTGGCATTAGATCACGTCATTGTCTCTGTCTATTAGCATTAAATCACGTCATTGTCTCTGTCTATTAGCATTAGATCACGTCATTGTCTCTGTCTATTAGCATTAGATCACGTCATTGTCTCTGTCTGTTGGCATTAGATCACATCATTGTCTCTGTCTGTTGGCATTAAATCACATCATTGTCTCTGTCTGTTGGCATTAAATCACGTCATTGTCTCTGTCTGTTGGCATTAAATCACGTCATTGTCTCTGTCTGTTGGCATTAGTACGTCATTGTCTCTGTTGGCATTAAATCACGTCATTGTCTCTATCTGTTGGCATTAGTACGTCATTGTCTTTGTCTGTTGGCATTAAATCACGTCATTGTCTCTGTTGGCATTAGATCACGTCATTGTCTCTGTCTGTTGGCATTAGATCACGTCATGGCGACCTCTCTTGTCATTTGATCACGTTGTTTTCTCCATCCATTCATATTTATTCACCTCATTGTCTCCATCTGTTCAGATTAAATTATGCCATTGTCTCCATCTTTTGGTATTTGATCATGTGATCGTCTCCATCTATTGATATTATGTCACGTGATTTCCCCATCTGTTGGTGCTGAACTATGCTATTGTCTGTCTATCTGTAGGCATTCTGTCACAGCATTGTCTCCAACTGTTGGCATTAGATCACGCTGTTGTCTTCCCATGATTCTGAATTTGACTATTTTTCAGCACTGTTATACAGTCATGTGTTCTTCGGTTACATTTCCTTTCTATTGGTCTTCAGTTGTCTGTATAACAGTATCGCATGTCCAGACAACATGTTTGGAGTGTAACGTTTTTCTTTTTCTTTGTTTGTATCGATACAAAACCATTCTAACAAGTGCATGAGTAGAATGTGTCACTAGTGTTTTACTTAGTGTTTCTAGACTACTTGCTTGATATTTTACTATTGTATGGTTACAGGTAAGTCTTCCTACTGTCCCCAACAGACTTGATTTGGTTACAGAAGTTGCAGGGACTCGGATCAGAACGAGAAAGAATCATGCACTGAGAAACACACAATTATTAGAACATCCATGTTCTTGATACACAGTTGAATTCTCTTACAATGACATTATCAAAAGACTGAATTCTCACTGGAACCCATTTTACAGCAGAAGATTTCACCTCTGTATAAAAACATATCAAAAGAAACTTTCCTGTATAGCGTCATTCTCCACACTCAGTTGGATTAGCTCTGCTTCATTGTTCTGGATCTTCCATATGTTCTCGACCATGGAATAGCAGATCTTTTCTGAAAGGATTTATCTAATTTCAACCAAAATCCATCCAAGAATATTTGTGCTGACATTCAGTGGCAACACATGACAGAACAGACCTTGGACATGCAATCAAAGGGCCAGAACATGGTCCATTTACGTCTCCATTGTTCATGCTGTGTCCAGGATAACCAGTAATTACTTGGTGCGTCAAACCACCCACTGTACACTGAGCTACCAACTGAAAGAGATCCTGTGTTTGTCTGAGGTATCTGTTTCTATTTCCATTTCCCTTCCACTGTTTCCAGTGCTTGTCTTTTCTACCACTGCCTGACGCTGTCCACTTTAGACATTAACTTTTTTTCCGTCTGTTCTTTTTGATTGTTGATTCTGTTAACTGTCTTAAAATCAGATGACGGTGGTGGGAAAGCAGCCTTGAGGCCAGCTCTCAGACATGCGTGTCCAACATGAAGATGGTGGAAAGAAGGAGTGGTGGTGGAGGTTTGGGGAAGGAAACAGTGATGTCAGAAAGGGGCAGCTGTCTGTCACCTCACCCCAAACTCTTTCCTGTGCACAAAATGCACAAAACAATGGTTTCTACCCTCCCCACCATCACCAAACTACCATCACCTGTCTGTAATTCCATTCCCACCAACATGGGCATCTTCCCTCCTTCCCTCCCTCTAATCCAAAACTGGCGGGTCCAGGAGTTTCTCTCCCACCCCCACTACCTCATGAACCCTTTCTCAGCTCCACACCCTATTCCACGTGACGCTCTGGCATCTCTTAGTGTTACTGGCTGTCTGCAGCTGGAACAATGGTATCTCCTCCATCACACCTCCCTACCTGTCCTTTCACACCCCTTCCCTCTTCCCGCACCCAGTGTCTGTTTGTTTTCACACTTCTCACCCTGTCCTGATTCTGGGCAGCCTGCACTCTGTCTGGTATGGACGGCCATTGTTCTGGCACGTGTTTCCAGTTCTGGCCATCGTGTGACAGGTCTCTGTGTTAACACTAAGACTGTTGGTTTTAAACCAGGCCATTGTCTTTGTCTGTTGGAATTAGATCATGTCATTGTCTCCATCTCTTAGCTTTAGATAACACCGTTGTCTCCCTGTCATTCTGATTTTGATTATTTTCACCACAATATTGCAGTCATAATTATATTCTTCAGTGAATGTTTTTTCTGTTAAACGTCATTTGTCTGTATAACAGTATTATGTGTTCAAACTGCATGAGAGAATTCTAATATTTGTGTTTTTGTTTTGGGGATTTTGAGTTTGTTTATTTGGTTTTTTTGTTTGTTTGTTTGTTTCTTTCTTTCTTTCTTTCTTTGTTTGCAATACAAAGTTCTTCTAACACTGTCATGAGTAGATTGTGACTGATGTCTTACTAAATGTTTCTAGTCTACTTGCTTAACACTTTACTATGGGTTGCTTAATAATAAATCTTACTCCTGCCTGCAACTTGCTTGATTTGCTTACAGAAGTCAGAATGACTGAGATCAGAACAAGAAAAGCTCATGCACTGACGAACATACAATTACTGGAATCCGTCTAAAAGCACATATGTGAACAGACGTTAAAAGAAATAATGAAACAAATTACCGCAACATCCATGTCCTTGATACAAAGTTGTATTCTGTAATAATGATTTTGTCAAAAGACTGATTCCTTCTCCTTGGAGCTCAGTTTACAGATGATAATATCATGTCTATATACGAAGACATAAAATGAACACTGTAGTAAACCACCATTCTCAGAATTCAGTAAGACTCATCGTCCATTATTCTTTTAGATCTTCCACACAGGAACGTTGAATTTATGTAGAATCATCCAAGTACAGTCAGTCATGCTCTGTTGTGTTATTTGACAGTGAAGCTGAAGACTCATTCTATTACCATCTGTTTTTTTATCATGGAACATCAAATCTGTTATGAAAGGATTTATCTAATTTCAACCAACGTCCATCCATGAATACTTGTAGAAACATTCAATGGCAACACGTGACAGAGCAGATTTTGGACATGCAATCAAAGGGCCAGAATATGGTCCATTTACGTCTCCATTGTTCGTGCTGTGTCCAGGATAACCAGTAATTACTTGGTGCGTCAAACCACCCACTGTACACTGAGCTACCAGCTGAAAGAGATCCTGTGTTTGTCTGAGGTATCTGATTCTAGTTCCATTTCCCTTCCACTGTTTCCAGTGCTTGTCTTTTCTACCACTGCCTGACGCTGTCCACTTTAGACGTTCACTTTTTTTCCGTCTGTTCTTTTTGATTGTTGATTCTGTTAACTGTCTTAGAATCTGGCGATGGTGTAGGGAAGGCAGGCCTGAGGGCAGCTCTCAGACATGCGTGTCCAACATGAAGATGGTGGAAAGAAGGATAGTGGTAGTGGAGGTTTGAGGGAAGGAAACAGTCAGTGATGTCAGAAAGGGACAGTTGTCTGTCAGGGAGGCTCATCCCTGCAGGCACAAGACATATTGGGGAATGAGCTTTCCGACAACAACATCACTTCTGGTCATTGACTGCAGGTAGTTTGCACCATCCTATCTCCTTCTCTGGTTAGTTGTCTCCCTTCTTATCTCCACGTCGCTCTGTCACTGAACCTATGCCCTGACGCAAGTGTGACTGATGAACGAACTAATGCAGTCACTTGGTGTAATTACCCAAAAAACTGTTAGTGTGATTTAGTGAAGATGGATCAGTAAACATAGTTCGTTTTAGAGGGATGGATTGCACTGTAACAATTCCACACACACTCTTCCCAGATCTGTCAGAATGAAGGGAAGAAGACTCCTTGAGCCAGCCCCAAATATTAGATATAGAAACAGGACTTATGGAACATTGACACCACTAGAATGTTACAAGTTTTAAGATGGGCAGCAAAGTAGCTAGTTTTTTATGTTGCATGATGGGACTTGAATCTGGATAACTGTCAGGCATATTCTTTGTGTCACGATTTGCATGCCACTTATTTCACCTCTGTCACAACTTTCAACTCAATAAAAATGAAGATGATAATGAGAAAAAGGAGGAACACATGGAAGAGGAGGAGGAGAAGTAGTAGAAGAAGAAAAAGAAGAAGAAGAAGAAGAAGAAGAAGAAGAAGAAGAAGAAGAAGAAGAAGAAGAAGAAGAAGAAGAAGAAGATTAAGAAGAAGAAGAAGAAGAAGAAGAAGAAGAAGAAGAAGAAGAAGAAGAAGAAGAAGAAGAAGAAGATTAAGAAGAAGAAGAAGAAGAAGAAGAAGAAGAAGAAGAAGAAGAAGAAGAAGAAGAAGAAGAAGAAGAAAGCACCAAAAATCTACGTCAAAGAATGCTCGCGACATGTTACATAGTAACACACCCAAAAAAGAAACAAAAAATAGAACAATGTGTGAGTGCTTTATAGGTGTATACATCACTGCAGTATGATAAGAGTGACCTGGATAAACATGGTTCATCAAAGATAACAACAGTTAATAACATAAAATCATGATACCATGACAGCACAGTGTGAAGGCAAACAACTTTTTCACTATGTTATAATAAAGAGGATGAGTCCTGATGCTATGGACTGCCAGTTTACATTAGAGTGTTCGACTGGGCTGTGCTCTACGTTGACTTTCATATCATATTACGGTGTAAACCAGACCAGAGATAGAGACATGCATGGTGTTTATCAGTAAAGATGAGCAACACCCACAGTGACAAATCAGATTTATGATTTGATGACACTCAATTGTGTCATTACTGATTTTATCAACAGTTCATAGCATGTTCAACTCTGCTTAGCAGCCAGTTGAGACTTAGTGTACGTTTATAGAGACGGCGGGTAGCGGGTTGCCGCGAGCTGGTTACTCGCGCTAGAAAACCCGCGCCTAATCACTCGCGCGGTTGGTGTTTATAGCAAAAGCGGGAAAAAGCCAGACGAGACGAGAGGAGACAACACACACTTCACATGCAGTCCAGGCCTTGCAGTAGCAAGCAGACAAAATGGCTTCTTTTCTTGATGAATTTTTATTGTTAGACAGCAGTTTCACAAAGTTGCCTTCAATGTTCATCTCCATGCTGATTTCCTTCCACGCTTTGTCCACAAGATTCCTGTTGGCATATTCTTTAATTCTTTTGTCCCATATTAACGGTCTGTTGAAAACTGCAGTGATCAGTTGGTCAACATCCATCTTGAGCCGTCGT
>JAPXFY010002850.1:17500-20000 GCA_030674185.1 Monoplex corrugatus
TTTTTGACATATTTATACAAAACAGTTTTTGACATATTTATACAAAACAGTTTTTGACATATTTATACAAAACAGTTTTTGACATATTTATACTAAACAGTTTTTGACATATTTATACAAAACAGTTTTTGACATATTTATACAAAACAGTGTTTTTGACATATTTATACAAGACAGAGTTTTTGACATATTTATACAAAACAGTGTTTTTGACATATTTATACAAAACAGTGTTTTTGACATATTTATACAAAACAGTGTTTTTGACATATTTATACAAAACAGTGTTTTTGACATATTTATACAAAACAGAGTTTTTGACATATTTATACAAAACAGAGTTTTTGACATATTTATACAAAACAGTTTTTGACATATTTATACAAAACAGAGTTTTTGACATATTTATACAAAACAGTGTTTTTGACATATTTATACAAAACAGAGTTTTTGACATATTTATACAAAACAGAGTTTTTGACATATTTATACAAAACAGAGTTTTTGACATATTTATACAAAACAGAGTTTTTGACATATTTATACAAAACAGAGTTTTTGACATATTTATACAAAACAGTGTTTTTGACATATTTATACAAAACAGAGTTTTTGACATATTTATACAAAACAGTGTTTTTGACATATTTATACAAAACAGTTTTTGACATATTTATACAAAACAGGTTTTTGACATATTTGATACAAAACAGGTTTTTGACATATTTATACAAACAGAGTTTTTGACATATTTATACAAAACAGTGTTTTTGACATATTTATACAAAACATGTTTTTGACATATTTATACAAAACAGTTTTTGACATATTTATACAAAAAGTTTTTTGACATATTTATACAAAACAGAGTTTTTGACATATTTATATACAAAACAGTGTTTTTGACATATTTATACAAAACAGTGTTTTTGACATATTTATACAAAACAGGTTTTTGACATATTTATACAAAACAGAGTTTTTGACATATTTATAACAAAACAGTGTTTTGACATATTTATACAAAACATGTTTTTTGACATATTTATACAAAACAGTTTTTGACATATTTATACAAAACAGAGTTTTTGACATATTTATACAAAACAGAGTTTTTGACATATTTATACAAAACAGTGTTTTTGACATATTTATACAAAACAGAGTTTTTGACATATTTATACAAAACAGAGTTTTTGACATATTTATACAAAACAGAGTTTTTGACATATTTATACAAAACAGAGTTTTTGACATATTTTATACAAAACAGGTTTTTGACATATTTATACAAAACAGAGTTTTTGACATATTTATACAAAACAGTGTTTTTGACATATTTATACAAAACAGAGTTTTTGACATATTTATACAAAAGAGTGTTTTTGACATATTTATACAAAACAGTTTTTGACATATTTATACAAAAAGTTTTTGACATATTTATACAAAACAGGTTTTTGACATATTTATACAAAACAGGTTTTTGACATATTTATACAAAAAGTGTTTTTTGACATATTTATACAAAACAGTGTTTTTGACATATTTATACAAAACAGAGTTTTTTGACATATTTATACAAAACAGTTTTTGACATATTTATACAAAACAGTTTTTTGACATATTTATACAAAACAGTTTTTGACATATTTATACAAAACAGTGTTTTTGACAATTTATACAAAACAGTTTTTGACATATTTATACAAAACAGTTTTTGACATATTTATACAAAACAGTGTTTTTGACATATTTATACAAAACAGAGTTTTTGACATATTTATACAAAAGAGTGTTTTTGACATATTTATACAAAACAGTTTTTGACATATTTATACAAAACAGTTTTTGACATATTTATACAAAACAGTTTTTGACATATTTATACAAAACAGGTTTTTGACATATTTATACAAAACAGTTTTTGACATATTTATACAAAACAGAGTTTTTGACATATTTATACAAAAAGTGTTTTTGACATATTTATACAAAACAGGTTTTTGACATATTTATACAAAACAGGTTTTTGACATATTTATACAAAACAGGTTTTTGACATATTTATACAAACATGTTTTGAATATTATACAAAAGAGTTTTTTGACATATTTATACAAAACAGTTTTTTGACATATTTATACAAAACAGTGTTTTTGACATATTTATACAAAACAGTGTTTTGACATATTTATACAAAAAGTTTTTGACATATTTATACAAAACAGAGTTTTTGACATATTTATAAAAACAGAGTTTTTGACATATTTATACAAAACAGTTTTTTGACATTTTATACAAAACAGGTTTTGACATATTTATACAAAACAGTGTTTTTGACATATTTATACAAAACAGGTTTTTGACATATTTATACAAAACAGAGTTTTTGACATATTATACAAAACAGTGTTTTTGACATATTTATACAAAACAGAGTTTTTGACATATTTATACAAAACAGAGTTTTGACATATTTATACAAAACAGAGTTTTT